>PVIR01000471.1:0-40140 GCA_004026965.1 Petromus typicus
GTCAAAGCGCAGTTCCAAGGCAGTTTCAACAAAGCTGTGAAGCAGTTTTGTCTTGCAGAGGTGGGTGTGGAGAGGTACACGTCATTCTCTGCGATCTTGTCCAACCCGTTGGACGGCTCCCGGGTGACTGACCGCCCAGCATTTTGGCTTCAGGGGAATCTCACAAAGCGTCTGCCTGCTTTCCCACCAGGGCACACAGCGGAAACGTCATCGCCATCTCTAATCTTTATTGTGCTTTCCTAAATACGGAGCCGATAATAGCATGCTTTAAGGTAGGAATTACTGTCTTCTTAAAAACAAAGTCAGTATTCCTATTTAACATATCCCTGAGAAAAGAGGTAATATACCCATTTTTTTGAAAAACTTCCTTTTTCACTACCGAGAAACTAGGCTTTATAACAGGTTCTTAACCTTACTATGAGAATATTTCTTGATTTCAGAGGTTTTGTTACAAATAAGTATTAATAAAATGCTTATAAGAACTTACAGGCCGGGGAGTTAGCTCAGTGGTTCCGGCGCCTGTCTTGCAAGCACTAGGACCCGGGTTCGATCCCCAGTAACCACATACCATACTGGGCATGGAGACTCAGGCCCAGCAGCAACCAGTACCACATACCACAGTGCCGGGCGTGGTGGCTCACGCCTGTAATCCCAGCATTTGGGAGGCAGAGGCAGGAGGATTGTTGAGATGTGAGTTTGAGGCTGAGCTCAGGCCAGCCTGAACCACAAAGCAAGACCCTGTCTCAAAAAACCTAAAAAAAAAAGAACTTACATGTGACAAGAAGATCTAGTAATAGATCTTTAAAACAAAGACTCATGTTTGCAAGAAAATAAAAGGTTGTTTGCATACCAAATTTTAAAAATAAAGGTAAGATTCCTAACACATGAGTCGTATTAACCAAATATGTATCACCATGAGAAAAATTATATTCCAATGATCTATGTAATACATTACAAGCTATTTTTTAGAGATGAGTGCTGGGTGGAACCAGAGGACACGCACAGACCACGGCCCCAGTGGCGCCCAGCGCTGTGCACAGAACTAAACAGGAGGTGACCTTCTGAGCCTTCCCGGAGCCGCTCTGCGTGCAGGACCACGGAGCTTCACTCACGTCTGGCCAGGAGCCAATGGTGTGCCCGGCAGCTTCCCTCTGCTGCTGGTCAAGGCACTTTCTGAAGGGACACCTCCCAGGGCTTCTTTACATGAAGAGGACGCCAACCCAGGGCCTGGGTTACAGGAGGAGACCCCTCTTCCACGCATCCTTAGGGCCCTGGGAGCCCCTCTCTGGCCACCCTCACCGAGTATCCTTCTTCCTCCATGTGCACCTTGGCTGCTTTTCAGGGAAGAATCTGGCCGGACCGGGTCCCCAGGGCCTACTCCTCTCAACAGTGGCACGAGCTCCTTTAGATTTAGCAGTTTAACAAATGCTTTTCATCTCTAACATCTCCCTCCCCAGAGTGCTGTGTCCCTGTCCTTCTTCAGTGTAGCTGTCTTTTCCTGTCATTAATTTGTCCCCAAATTACTTAAGTATCTTCTCAGGAAAAAAACAATCACTTCAACTCTTCGATTAATTTCATTACTCAAAGAAATCTTTCCTGGGGCCTTCTGGCTTGCTCCAGTGTGGGCCGTGTGCCCCGGCAAGTTCCTCAGCTTTTGGGGGTCTCCCTTTCCGTGCACCCTCTCTGCCTGCTTGGGCTGGACCCTGTCTTCAGTTGGATTTCTTGCCTTCTCTCTTCCCTCATTTCAGCAGCACTTACGAGAAGACTAGACAGAGGTCAGCTTTTCCAGAACTTGGAAGTGTCTTTCCCATTATACATTTTAATTGGTCATTTGGCCAAAGATGGAGTCCCAGCTTGGAAACACCACTCCTCGGACTGCTGCATGCTTTGCTCCCTTAGCTTTCTGCAGAGCTGCTATTCTGAGAAGCCCAAAGCCATTCTAGGTCTCTGGACATTTTACAAAGCTTCAGACTCACTCTGTCTGTCTGTCTGTTTTTCCTCTCAGCTGGGGATTGAACTCAGGGCCTCACAGTGCTAGGCAAGCCCTGTCCCAAGGAACTATATTCCCAGCCTCATCATTTTTAGAACACAAATTTTTTTCTTTTTTTCTTTCTTTTTTTTTTTTGAGACAGGGTCTCACTTTGTGGTTCAGACTGGCCCTGAGCTCAGCCTCAAACTCACATCTCAGCAATCCTCCTGCCTCTGCCTCCCAAATGCTGGGATTACAGGCATGAGCCACCATGCCGGCATTGTGGTATGTGGTACTGGTTGCTGCTGGGGTGAGTCTCCACTCCCAGTATTGTTATGTGGTTGCCGGGGATTGAACCTGGGTCCTTGCATTTGCAAGACAGGCACCAGAACCACTGGGCTAAATCCCCGGGCCCTTTAGAACACAAATTTGTCCTTCTCACCAGTCCCCAGTGCAGGAGAAACAGGATGTTATAAGTCTCAGAGGGTTGCTGTGGCCAAGACGAAGGCTCAGAAGATAACGGTGCCTGTCCTCTGCACACCTGGTCTCTCCAAGCAGTCCAGGCCAACCTTGAAATCACGATCCTCCTGCGTCAGCCTCTTGAGTGCTGGAATTACAGGCAAGACATTTCTTTCTTGCTAGAAAAGGATAAATAAATCTCCCATTAAGCTGAAAGAGCAGAGTCACGCGTCTTTTGCCGCACTCACAAATCTTCTGAGGATGGTTTCAGGCACACGGTTAGGTCACCGGCCGGGTCATCCTTGGGTCAGACGTAATGTAGCCCTTTCCGCATGCACAACTCCAGGATCCCCATCATTACTCCCTGGGTGCTCTCCCAAGTTCCCTGTCTATTAGCTAGATAGACATCGGTGCCTCAAAGCAGGTGCATGCTTTTATTAATAAGTCACAACCATCACAGAAGATTGACTTGGTCCAGATACTAAAATGCTGATCACTCTACCTTTTCTCTGGGTTCATCCTCAAAACAAGCCCAGGTATGGACCACACAGGAAGTCCAGGGTCTCGCCACACAGAGGAACCAAAGGTGGCATCAAACGCACTGCTCTCTCCTCCCAGAGAACCGAGATCGCAGGGGTGAGACGAGGAACAAAGGGAAGGAGGAGCTGTGGACCCTCCTCTGACCCAGAGCACAGGAGGGTTAACAGTGATAAGTAACCTCCAGCTGGAGAATAACAAACGGATTTTCTTCTGTATGTTTCTCTGTGTTTCCCAAAGTTACATCTTTGCATGACTTCACTGCCAGAATAACATAATAAAAATTTTGATTCACAACTTTATCATCAGAAACCTGCCATAAAGACTGTGGATTCCACAGCTATAACATTTCATTTGGACTCAGGTTCCTGATTGCTGGTTTTTTTTTTGGTCTGGAACTGGCTAAAGAGTCCTCAGGGCCGCCCCAAGGTCCTTCTCGGCGTTGATCACCCCAGCGGGTGCGGGATGATGCACCCTGATGATACATGGCCTGCGCCTCCACCTGAGGAGCTGGGGCACCGGCGCGCTGGGGATCAAGCCCTCAGCCGACGTGCAGGAGGGGAGCCTCCCCTCCGCTCAGGACGCACCTGCACCTTCGCCCCCTTCCCGTCATCCCCTGCGCGCACCCCCCACGCCACAACGCCTGCCTGTGTTTCCGGGTAACCCCTGATGTTACAAAAGGGGCTTCGTCCACGCAGTTGAGTAGGTCAGATACACGAGCTCAATTACAGCACAGTTCCTCTTATGTGAGAAACACGAAGTAGAAATAATCCCAAAACATGAAATAAAGAAAAAGCAACATAAAGTAGGGAGATAGAGGGTTTGCAAGTGGAAAAGGACCTAGAGTTAGAGGGAGAGGTGAGGAAAGAGAAAAGAGAATAAGAGGAAAGCGTGCTAAGGACGTGTACCTATGCCTTCAGTATCCGTGGACATTGTGATGATCTGCAAACGGGGGTAATAAAATGACTTCATGTTGCAACTATCTCTTTAGACGTAACTTTCTCGGAATTGTAAGATTCTGCCTTGCTGTCTGTTGTTATGTGCAGCTTCACCTTTGCTGGCTTCATTATTTTCCAACGTATGGACCCTTTTACCCCTTCTTTCTCTTTTCTGCCACTGGGCGTTTATGAATTTTGCTCCTACCCACAGGTCTGCCCTGCAGTTCTCAGACAGGCCCCCGGATTTTCCTGGGCAGATACTGAGGTTGGGCTCCAGGCGGCTGGGATGCGAAGGTTCAGCTTTGCAGGAAGAGGCCAAACTCATGCCTCACACAGCTGGCCCCACCAGCGTCCACGCAGACCGTGCAGCCTCCCTCTGAGATGCGGGTTCAGATTCTCCAGCGCACCTTGTTACATTTTTAACCAAGTCTGTGGATTAGACTGACGCTGACGTTTTAGTCCTGGATGACCGTTTCTCACTCTTTATAACGCCTTCAGGGAATTGCTACCTGTGATTTTCCCCAATATTCCTAGATTTATCTACTTTTCTAAAGCATTTGTTTTGTAACTCTTTTTGGAGACAGAGTCTCATCATGTAGTTCAGGCCGTCCTTGACCTCACTGTGGAGCCCACGCTGTCCTCGAGCTCGTGGGAATCCTCCTGCCTCAGCTTCCTCAGTGCCGTGATCACAGGCATGTGCCACCATGCCAGGCCTGAGAATATTTTAAAATTGCTAGAGCTCCAGAAACGCCGTGGTGCATCACAGAGAAGCCCCACCGAATGAGAGTTCCTGCCTCAGCCCTAGGACTCGCACAGACGCCCCGGCAGCTGGCTGGCAGGTAACAAAACAAAGCCCAGCAGTCAGTCAGCTCTGAGATATTGCAAGAAAAGAACGGGCATTTTTTTCAATGTGATAAATATGGTAAATTAATGAACTGTCCCTAAGAGAGGGAAAAAGAAGAGTTTTTTATTCTTTATTTATTTTTTTTTTTTCTGGTACCAGAGATTGAACACTGGACCTTGCACTTTCAAGGCAGGCATGGTGCCATTGAGCTAATCCAGCCCAGCGTTCTTATTTTTCCATTCTCTCTCTCCCTCTCTCCTTCTCTGTCTCTCTCTCTCTTTCTCTGTCTTCTATGCTCTTTTCCCAAAGATGGTTCATTTATCGTAGGGAGTCTCCCTCCAGAGAGACCTCTCTCTTGGAAATGTCACCAAAGCTGTGTCTGGGCAGTGAAAAGAGGGACACAGGTGGTTGCCATGGAAGCAGCATGAAGGGAGGTGACCTCCCCCACAGGAAGGACAGTGTCCATGTCTGGTCACCCCAGGCCTCACCTGCACTGCCCAGCACATGGGCAGAAGATCACAGGGCATGTGAATCAGCCAGTCTTGTCCCTAAGGGTGACCTCCAAGGTCACCTCTGTCCTTGCGAGTGAGTCTTCTTGGTTGGCAGTCTAGCCACCTGAGCCTGGCTCTATTTTGTAGCTTATTCCACTGTCCATTGTGTGGTAATCCTCACTGCTATTTCTCTTCCTGGGTCCCTAAGGAGTCAGCATGTGTGTTGGTCAGCAAATGGTTTCAATGGTCATGTTAAGAATTTCTAGAGAGAGCTGGGGATTTAGCTCAGGGTTTCCAACACCTGCTTTGCAAGCACAAGGGCCCAGGTTTGATCCCTGGTAATCACATACAGCAAAGTCGGGCATGGTGACTCATGCCCACCAGCAATCAGTACCATATATCACAGTGCCGGGCGTGGTGGCTCACGCCTGTAATCCCAGCACTCAGGAGGCAGAGGCAGGAGGATTGCTGAGTTTGAGGCTGAGTTCAGGACCAGCCTAAACTACAAAGTGAGACACTGTCTCAAAAAAAAAAAAAAGAATTTCTAGAAAATAAAGATGATGTACCAAAATCTGCCCCTTGCCTCTTTCTTTCCGTAGTTGTGACTGGTCAGAGACCTGCCCACTTCACGCTTGGAACAGGTGGTCCCTTCCTTTCCGGGCCTCAAGTCTTGCTCTGCATGTGATCTTTCCAAGTTCTCAAAGCCCACGATTCACTTTCAAAAATGTTCATCCAAGGGCCGGAGATTTTGTTCAGTGGTTCTGGTATCTGCCTCATAGGCATAAGGTCCCAAGTTTGATTCCTGGTACAAAAAAAAGTTCATCCTACCATCTGTCAGTCTGTCTGTCTGTCTATCCATCCATCCATCCATCCACCAATTGAGTTTTTTGGCTTTGTTTTCTTCTTGTTTGCTGAGTACCTATTATTTGTTTGATTTTGGTGAAGCAAAAATATATGTCCTATTTCCATCCTATAGGGATTCACAACCTAGGGAAGAAATAATAGCTGAGATTGTGCACGCTGTATACCAGGCAGGTGCTTTTCATAAATGATCACCATGGTAATGCCGTGAAGGAGGTCAGACACTCCTGAGCTCTCTGATCCTCCTTCCCTTCTTCTGAATTTGTAGCATTCAGAAACTTAACCTGTGAGATGTTTTCTCCTTGTTGCATCTTGTTACTTAATATTGTGTGTGATCAAACCCTAGTTTCCCAATTAGATTTGTAAGCACCATGAGAGAGAGAGGGAGAGAGAGCAGGAACAGAGGAAATCAAGAAACTGTGTTCTGTTAATCACACTTGTATGACTCTGTTGTTTTGAAAAATAATGCACACAAGGCTGGTGTCAGACGCCTGCAATTCCAGCATTCGAGGAAGCAAAATAGGAGAATCACGAGGTTGAGCATCACCTGGGCGACTCAGTGACTTAGTAAGACTGTCTCAAAATATAAAAGGAGACAAAAGGAGTGGGATGTAGCTCAGTGGAAAGGTTCTGGGTTCCATTCTAAGTATTATTTTTTAAAAAAGATATGCGCAGGTGTAAACCACGACTTAGGCAGTCTGTGGGAAGCACTTGCAAACCCAGGATCAGAACTCCTCACACTGGGGCGCTCCCATACCAGAGACCAGGAAGCCCTGATGCAGGACTCTGCTGACCCTGTGCCGGAGCAGACAGGGTGACAGGCTGACGTCAGCTTGTAAAGGCTCCTTCTGGGGAGTCCAAGAGTCCAAATCTTCAGCTGAGGCAAAGCCCCGGCCTTTGGGTGTTTTCAGCACTGACACCAAAGGGCTTCCCTCCTTTCTACGCAGGTGTGAACGGGCTGATTAATTCCAGGGGGGTTTGGTGAAGTGAATTTAATCACACTTCCTGAGTCCTGTCAGACCCTCAGCCCCCTCACAGTGCCCATCCCAGAGAAATGTGAACAGTCAAAGCTGGATGCGTGTGACCTAGCTGAGGGCCGATGGCTTGTTCTGGGAACAGGAGAACCTTCTTCCACACGTCCTTCCACAAAATCTTTTTTTTTTAGAGTTTTGAGACAGGGTCTCACTCACTTTGTAGTTCAGGCTGACCCTGAGCTCAGCCTCAAACTCACATCACAGCAATCCTCCTGCCTCTGCCTCCCGAGTGCTGGGATTACAGGTGTGAGCCACCACACCCAGCACTGTGGTGTGTGGTACTGGTTGCTGCTGGGGTGAGTCTCCACGCCCAGTATTGTATGTGGTTAACCGGGGATCAAACCTGGGTCCTTGTGCTTGCAAGACAGGCACCAGAACCATTGAGCCAAATCCCCAGCCCCACAAAATCTCTTTTTATAACTCACCTCTCTTAGGGAGTTAGAGAGCTGGAGGTGTAGCTCAGTGGTAGAGTTCTTGCCTAGCATGTGTGAAGTCCCAGGTTCAATTTCCAGTACTGCAAAGGGTAAACAAAGGAATTAGGTACCACTTATAACTAAAGATCAGATCTTTATACACAATCTGGGCTTCCAACCGTCCCTGTGTTTGGAGGAATGATCCCTGGGAAAGGCCTTCCCTCACACAATGGCCAGCACACAACAGGAGTTGGTGGCAGTAGGATGCCTATCTGCCTCACCAACACAGAATCACAGGTGACACAGAATCACCGACGCTCCATCTCAGTCCAGAAAAACTTCGGCTAGAGGCTGAGGATGCAGTGCAGTGATGGACTCTGCGCTGAGCATGCGTGAGGGATGCTCTGGGTTCCATCAGCCAATCGCCAGCCATGAAAGAAAGACAGAGAGGGAGAGGGAGAGGAGGAGAGAGAGCTCTGATTTGATAACAAATGTCAAACTCATCCAATTCAAAGAGGACTCTAAGGAAAAAAGATAAAAAGAACATCCACTGCTCCCTGGGTGCAATGACAAATACTCATAATCCCAGCACTTCGGGAAGCTAAGGCAGGAAGACCAAAGTTCAAGGCCACTCACAACTACAGAGCAAAACATGACCTCAAAAACAAAACAAAAAAGCAGCCTTTGTCACTGTGATTTCAGAGGTAAAAACACTGACAGGGAGGGGCCCGGATATAGCTCAGTGGTTCCAGCACCTGTCTTGTAAACGCAAGGACCCAGGTTCGATCCCCGGTAACCACATAACAATACTGGGTGTGGAGACTCATGCCCAGCAGCAACCAGTACCACATACCACAGTGCCGGGCGTGGTGGCTCACGCCTGTCATCCCAGCACTCGGGAGGCAGAGGCAGGAGGATTGCTGTGATGTGAGTTTGAGGCTGAGCTCAGGGCCAGCCTGAACCACAAAGTGAGACCCTGTCTCAAAACAAAAAAAAAGGACACTCTAAGTGAAACAGATTTAAAGCCATTAATTGAGAAAATTAAAACATTCAAAACCAGATAATTGTGTATGTGTTAGAATTCAGGTAGTGGTTATGTTGGGGAGTGATGGGGACAAAGAGGGGCTCCTGGGGGGCTGGTAATATTTTATTTCCTATCCTGGAAACATGGTATGGCTATGGGTATGAAAATACATCCAATTATACACTTATGACAGGTATATATTTCTCTATGAATATTATTTCAATAAAAAGTTAGCTTAATATCTCTATATAGAAAATTTAAGGCAGTTTCATTAGTAATTGAGTCTATATAAAAAAGCATGTGTAATTTCAAAACATATGTATATATTATTTAAAGAGTGAAGCTGATTGGGTAGAGTACTTACAGCAAAGAGAATTTCTGTTCATGAGTCAGGGTTTGGAAATTCCCGAGATGAGAAACTAACTGGTCCTCCGTAATTAAAGGACATAGTGGCCTGTGCTTATTACAGAGCCCAAGTTGATCAGCCAGATAAAAGTCTGGGCTCTGCACAGGTCATTCGGTCATCTAGGCTGCTCCTTCCTAATTGTTCTCTTCTCCGGGATCACGAAAGGCCTTATTAACTTGGTGGCAAACAATAAATAGAGATTAGTGGTCACCAGCCAAGTTATGGGCCACCTAGTTGGGTGGCTCTGGGAGCAGTTTCTATTGCACTTCTATTGCACTTGCTACAATTTGGAGTCCCAGATGTCTCCCAAAGGCCCATGCGTTGAAGGCTTGGTCCATCGCCTGAGGTGCTGTGGGAGATGGTGGAATCTTCAAGAGGTGGGGCCTCATGGGAGGAAATTGGGTCACTGGGAGCATGACCTGGAAGGGGATTATGGGTCTCCAGCCCCTTTGAGGAGTTTGCTTCCCAGCCTTCACAAAGCAAGGAACCTCCTCCTCATTCTCCTCCTCTACCCTATGTTCCCACATGACGCAATGTATAGCCACAGGCTCAAAGCAACAAGGCCAAACACCTGTGCACTGGAACCTCCAAAACTATAAGCCAAACTCAACCTTTCCTCATTTTAAGCCAGTCACCTCAGGTATCTTGTCACAGTGTCAGAAAGCTGACTCACACAGTATTTATTTGATCACTGGAGATGCTGATATCTACTACAGCTGAGTCACAGCTGTATGCTCATTCCAGAGGAAATGTTTCCTCTTCTCATGCCCACCTCATGCTTCATGGGAGGAGGTGGCAGACCCAGCCAGGAGCCACAGATGTTCCATGTTCTCACCTATACTTCAGATTTGACTCCTGCTGTCTCCCATAGGCCTATCATCCGGGGTCCCCTCTGCCACTGACATTTGTGGCAGGTTTGTGACAGCTATTCCACCCCCACCAGGTCTTCACCATCCCCACCTACCCCTCTCCTTGTTTTATTCAACCTCAACAATGGAAAAGTGACCAGGAACTCTCTTCATGAAAAGAAAATTCCCTCAAAGAATTTTCACCACTTTTCATTTTTCACTCTCAGGTAAAAGTCTGACTGTCACAGAGGATGTGGTAGAATTTTGCAGCATCCCCAGAAGTGCATCTTCCCTCTGTGAAGTGAGCATCAGGATTCCGTGCAGGACTTCATGAATGAAAAGGAGCTTTGACAGATTGGAGAAGGGCTGACACATTGAAAACAAGGGCCGCGGCAGTTTGGAGGTGACAGAGCAGCAAGGTCCGGCCAGCCCAACTGCACAGGCTGTCGTCGCACTGTCTCCAGGACACCAGGCCTCAGCAGATGCTCTATCTCTGCCAGATGCCGAGGGAAAGTCCGGGAGAGACGAGCAAGGAAGCATCAAAACCCACCCTGAGAGACTGAAGCAGATTCAAATACAAAGAAACCAACTAAGCAGCCGAAAACTGCCAATCAATAGGTAGAGATGAGCGTGAAGGAAATGATGATAGCCCAGGCTCTGAAGATGCAAGAGAGAGAGAAAGGAGAGACAGAGAGAGAGAGAGAGAGAGAGAGAGAGAGGAAGTCTGATAGCATCCTAACCGACTCTGCTGGCGGGTTTCAGGATGGCCTTCTCCTAAAAGCCAGATAAACTGTTTTACGTACTACTTCCACACAGGAGAATTTTTTTTTTTTCTTTTTATGCCGGGGAATAAGCCCAGAGCCTCATAAATCCAGCGAAGCATTTGCTGCACTGAGACACACCCCCAGCTAGGCAAGCTCTGTGCCACTGCGCTACATCAAGTTCTTTTGATTTGTTATTTTGAGACAGGGTCGCACTAACTTGCCCAGGCTGGCCTCCAACTCGCAATCCTTCTTGCTTCAGCCTCCCAGATACCTGGAATTACAGGCCAGCCCCACCGGTGACAAAGGGCAAAGAGAGAGATCTTCTTTTTAAGAATAAATTGTTGCTGGGCCTGGTAGTGCATGTGTATAATCCCAGCACTTGGGAGTTTGAGGAGGAGGATCGATTCAAATTCTAGGCCAGCCTGAGGTACATAGTGAGTTCAAGGCCAGCCTGAGGTACACAGTGATGCCCTGTCTCAAAACAAAACAAAACCAAAAGTAATAGCAAAGAAAAAATTATCTTCAAAATTTAATCTGTCAGGTTAATGAAAAAAAAGTTTTGGAGCAGTAGGTGTGGTGGGAAGGGCACCCGAGTGCAGTCTGGCAGACAGGAAGACAACCCTGAAGGTTCTGGGACCCGCTGACGTCATACAGCAAACAAGCAAAGGCGAAGCCGAGACCTGCCCACTCCATCCATGTTCCCAGCCGCTCTGCACATTGGCTGACGCTGCGGCTTGGAGGTGACTCAGACTCCTGCAGCCAGGCACGCAGGCAGGGCCAGAGACGAGACTCCTTAAGCCTCGCTTTTTCCATTTCGCAATCCTGGAACCGTGATTTGCAGTCCTGCTGTGTGCCGGAGCGTTTGTGGGATCCTTGAGAAACGCAGCTGTGCGGAGACCCCTATCAGAGTCACCTTCTCTGCGGTGAGGCTGGGCGCTTCATTTCTTTCTAAAATCCGCCCCGAAGCTCTGACTCCAGCTCTTGATGAGAAGCACTGGCCCGCACTCACTCACGCGGGTCTGACAGCCGCACACCCCCTGGTACTTTGTCACCATCTGGCACAGCCAGACCTGGGCTAGGCCTGAGGGACTCAGCTCCGCCGGCGGCTCCTGTCTGTCCCCGGGGAGAGCCGGTCTGGGCCGCTGGCACAATCACCGCTGGTGAACCTCCTAATGAGGATTTCCTTGAAGAGCACGAAGGAAAGTAATGGACGTTTAAGGTGAAAACATCCCGTGGGCAGATTGTATGTCAGTTAAGCAAACAGTGCGCCAACAGGAGGACCTTTTACAAAACCCGAGCCACCTCTTGGGTGTCCTGTGCCCGGGCCTCCTCACCCCACGACGCTTCACTAGTGAGCACAGACGACTTCTCACCAGCCAACTTGTTCCTGTCACCGGCAGGAACAGTTTCCTGCGTTTACTACGACGTCAGCACCAGCTCTCCCAAGCACAGATCATTCTCTTACCAGTGCCGCCTCCTGGCGATATGCTGGGGATGAGCCGGGTGGTTCACACCACAGAGGTAACCCTTCCCCAAATGGACACGAGCACACCAGGAAAGGAAAGGCGCGTCCTTCTTCGTGCTGTTGAACAAGCACGTTAAAAAGTAGAATGGCAAAACCACGTCCCCTTTCATCATGCAACCATGGAGGAATCCATGTCATCATCTTTGTATCTCTGAAACGTGTACTAATAAAATTAATTTTTTTTTTGAGACAGGGTCTCACTTTGTAATTCAGGCTGACCCTGAGCTCAGCCTCAAATTCACATCACAGCAATCCTCCTGCCTCTGCCTCCCGAGTGCTGGGATTACAGGCATGAGCCACCACGCCCGGCACTGTGGTATGTGGTACTGGTTGCTGCTGGGTGTGAGTCTCCACGCCCAGTATGGTATGTGGTTACTGAACCGGGCCCTAGTGCTGAGCTAAATCCCTGGCCCAATTTTTTTAAAAAAGCAACTGGGCATGGTGCTGGACACCAGGCATCGCAGCACTGGAGGAGGCTAAGGCAGGAGGATCACAAGTTCAAGCTCAGCCTTAGTGACTTAATGAGAACCTGTCTCAGAATAAAATAAGAGCTGGAAATGTAGCTCAGTGCAAAGGCCCTGGGTTCAATCCCAGTACCAAGAAGAAAAAAACAAATGCATAGCCACAGTCGGTTATTGTACATTTGCCTAACAACTTAATTTCTTTTCAAAGGACAGGAAGAAATTTATCCAGGACTTATCTGTGGATAATGGCATTGTGGTGATTTTTATTTTCTTCTCTTGTTTCCTGAATTTTCCTATCAAGTGCAACCACTGCTTTTTTACCAGAAAAAAAATTCCACGTCACTCTTATCTTTAAAAAAAAAATGTAGTTGCGCTCACACGTGTGGGGCAATTGTCACGGGTGTTTCTCAGCCTGGTGGCACCAGCAGGTGGAGCAGGTTTGTCCTGAGGCCTGAGCACTCAGCAGGTGCGTTGTGCTTTCCTAAGCAGATGGCATGTCGCAAGCCCATGCCCAGCCAGCTGGGCTCAGCAAAGTTGGTTCCAGAAGAGCGACAGGTGCAGAGGACATCCCTGGAACCCCGTGTCTGTCCCCCACTGATGACAGGGGGAAGAATCTGGACCTCTCTGGTCATCGCCACCTATGTTCTGAGCTGAGAACACGGCAGTGGAGAACGCACGGCAAGGGCAGACGCGCAGACGGCCTCGTGCTGCAAACTCCTGGGCCCCACATGGTACCGACCAGCGCCGGGCTCCGTGTGTGTGTGAGCCTGTCAGGCTTGAAGGCCACGCGCAAGCGCAGAAGGATGAGCTTTTATCTGATTTGGTTTTTCCTCTTGTTCAGGGGACAGACAAACCTCTCAGAGAAATTTTAGATGAGTCTGTGTGTCTGGCTGATCTGAGAATCCCAGAAAAGAAGAATTAACTTAGCAGCGACTCCCAGGGATGACTCCCTCAAACCTGGCAACTAGGTCCCCTCACCATCAGGAATAAGCCCCCTTTCTTTAGATTTTCTCCCTTATGCTTTTCTATGTTTTTGAATTGTTGTGTCAAGTGCAGCTATCTTTTTTTTCCTTCATGATACTGGGGATTGAACTCAGAACCTTGTGCTGGGAAGGCAGGCGCTGGAGCCACTGAGCTACACTCCTAGCCCTCAGTTATCACTTTTAAAGAAGAAAAGACCCCAAGAAGAAAAAAAACTTAACTGTGCCCAAGCTTGTGGGACGAAGTTAGGAACATTTCTATATCTGGTGGGAAAAGGCATCTTTCAGATCTCTTATTTTATTTTTTGGTTTTTTTGAGACAGGGTCTCACTTTGTAGTTCAAGCTGGCCATGAGCTCAGCCTCAAACTCACCTCACAGCAATCCTCCTGCCTCTGCCTCCCGAGTGCTGGGATGACAGGCGTGAGTTTCTTTTTGTGGTGCTGAAACCAAGATCGAGTACAGACAGGCGAGTGGTCTACCACAGACCTGCAGACAGGCCCAGGGGCTGCTCTAGGCAGAGCCTCCAGGGGCTAGAGAGACTGGGGCCTGGGGCAGCCCTGCCCCTCCTCAGATTTAATCAGTGCGGAGGGAACCCTGGCAGTCCGGGCTGCACAAGGTGCCCATGTGCTGTCCTCCCGGGACCTCCTGAGACCCGTTAGTACTTGGTCCTGTGGTGCTCCTCACCTTCCTTCAGCCTGGACTGTGCCTCGTCTGCTATACTTTATCAGCAGTGTTTATCCAGAGCAACTTACTTTGCATAAACACAAAACCCGGCCTTAGCCTTCCTGTCAGAGTAAAACATCTAAATTCTTTCTTGCTGGGCATGGTGCACACCTGTAATGCCGGCACTCCAGAGGCTGAGGCAGGAGGATTGCCAAAAGTTGGAGGCCAGTCCAGGGTACATGGTAAGACCCTGCCTTACAAAACTTAAATGAATGAAGGAATGCAGGAATAAAATGGAAATAGAGTCTGTTGTTTAACCTTTTTAAACATACCATATCCCAAGTGTTCTAGTTCAACAGGGTACCTCATGATTCAAGTGGAAGGCCCTGGTTCCATCCTGAGCACCCAAAATATATACATACACCACCCTGCAGTTTTATAATCCAGACTGTAGCAGCTGATGTCTGCAGAGCACCTGAAGTGGCCTCGCCACCTCACTAAGTACCATCTCCCATTAGCCACCCTGGACCACCAGCCACATTGTTATCCTTAGTCAGGACAAGATAGTGACCTAAAGAAGTTCAGCAACTTGCCCAGGGGAACTTAGCTTGTCCCTGACGACAGCCTCAAACCCAGGCAGGCAGACGCTGAACATGCTGTCCTCTGTTTTCCCACCTGCGCCCCTGAGGACGGGGACAGGGACACACACGGTGCTGGCTGAGACCCGCGGCATGGGACCTCTCACCGCGCTCACAGACTAGGCGGCTCCTCCACACTCTCCTCGGCTTTTATCTGTGGCTCATAAGGTAACTCTCTGTGACGTTTAGAAGGATTCATGTCTGAACAAAAGCTTCCTGGGTACGGAACAAGAGAGGACGCAAGTTCTGACTAACACAGGGAATGTCTCAAGAAAGAAGCTGATATTTTATAAAGGAATTTTGCCTTGTTTATCAGATCAAGTCTTAAATGTTAATATCTCTGCTGCTGCTGCTGCTGCTGCAGCAAAAATGACAAGTCTAGGGGCCGGGGAGTTAGCTCAGTGGTTCCAGCGCCTGTCTCGCAAGCGCAAGGACCCGGGTTCGATTCCCCGGTAACCACATAACAATACTGGGTGTGGAGACCCACACCCAGCAGCAACCAGTACCACATACCACAGTGCCGGGCGTGGTGGCTCACGCCTGTAATCCCAGCACGTGGGAGGCAGAGGCAGGAGGATTGTGATGTGAGTTTGAGGCTGAGCTCAGGGCCAGCCTGAACCACAAAGCGAGACCCTGTCTCCAAAAACCTAAAAAAAATGACAAGTCTAACTTTTGGTTGATAGGGTGTATGTGAATGTAAAAGAAGGAAGGGAGAAAAAAGAGAAAAGAAAAAAGAAAGTCAAACCTGGCACTGTGGCACACACCTATAATCCCAGCTACTCAGGAGGCTGAGGCAGGAGGATACCAAGTTTGAACCCAGCCTGAGAAATTAGTAAGATTTTGTCTCAAAATAAAAAATAAAAAGGATGAGAATATAACTCAGTGTGAAGGCCCTGAGTTTAATCCCTAGTACTATACACACACACACACACACACACACACACACAGTAAAACACCCGTCCTCTTCCCTTGGGCCTCTTTTGCAGACATACCCTTCTCATAGCCCTCTCCATGAGGGGAGGACATAATTTCTTTGGATTCTTTCGGGTTGTCCTGGAGCAGGATGCCTTAACCTCAGCGCTGTGGACGCGTCTGGCCGGTCATTCTTTGCTCTGGAGGCCTGACCTCCCTGTTCTGTACCGACGAGATACAGCTGGGGTCACAGACTGGGCCACCCAAGAAGTCTCTCTGGGTGACTTCTGGATGCCAGAGGAGCAGACCCCCCTGGTGAGAACCACCGCCCCACAGGTGCGTGCTAGTCCGGACACCAGCTTTCAGAGGTTGCCTACTTCACCCTTAAATGTCGTCTTGTCCGAGATCTCCCACCCACACAGCCTCCAGGACTGTCCTTCCCTCGGCCTTGCTTCCTGAGCCGCCCTCAAAGGGAGACTCATGTCCCACAGCATGTCCCGCAGGCCACCGCTGGGGGCTGTGTGGGGACAGAGTCCCTGATGGGCCCTTGGGTGGGGAGGAGACCCTCCTGACACTGTGGCTTCTTCCCCACAGACCAGCAGACCCTCTCAGTCCTCAAGCGTCCGGAGCTGATATGGACGCGCCTCACGCCTCAGGCACTAGTCTAGCAGCTCCTCACAGAAAAGCAGTGCTTTGTCTTTGATGGTGTAATTGGGTGTGATGGTTCCTGTCTTCCGTAACTCAGGAGGCTGAGACAGGAGGATCATAAATTTGAGGCCAATCTGGGCAACTAAGCGAGAGTCTGTCTCAAAACAGAAAATAAAAAGAAGGAAGATAGTGTAGCTGCGTGGTAGAGCACACCTAGATTCAATCCCCAGGACTGAAGAGAAAGTCTGATGACGTTGATAAACATAAAACATCTCTAAATGCAGTTTGCCGAGAGCAGAGGGAGAGACAGCTACGTTAGCAGAAAAGACAAATTAAGACCTGGACGAGAGATGTTAGCTCGTCTTTATTTCACATATACAAAAGTCTAAATGATGTATGGACTTGTATTTCCATTTTTAAAATCAATAAGACACAAGTACCAGTGGCAAGCCTCCAGCTAACCTCCAACCATGACCCCAGTGACTCAACGGTACCAACAGCCAACACTCACTGCACACTGACCGCGTGCCAAAAGCGGGCCACAGTCTCCCTTCAGCCCCATGCCAACCGCATGGGATGTCCACCTTCACCATGTCCATTTTAGAGGACAAAATAGGCTCATGACGGTCAAGTTACTCAGCCAAGCTTGCACTTCTTTTGAAGTCATGAAATGGAGGCCCACATCCCTGCGGGTTTTCGGGGTTTGTGAATATGTGCGGTTTTTTCAAATTGTAGTAAGGCACACAGCGCGTAAAATTTGTCATCCGTATTAGATTTATTTATGTAGTGGTGCCAGGACTGAAGTCAGGATCTTGCGTGAGCTAACCAAGCACTCTAGCACTGAACCATAGCCTGAGCCCTTAATCATTTAAGTATTGCGGTTTGGTGATATTAATACACTCACCATGCTGTGCAGCCACCCATCCATCCATCCACTCATCCATCAATCCACCCATCTGCCCATCCAGAGAATTCTTTTCTCTTGCAAACTACATCTCTGTAGCCCTTACACAATCACTCCCGCCCCACCTCCCCACCCATCCTTCTATCTCTATGATCATGGCTGCTTCGGGGATCGCAAGTGAATGGACTCGTGCAGAATGTATGTTTTGCATCTGGCTTATTTCGCTAAGCACAGTGTGTTCAGGGTCCATCCATGTGGTAGCATATGTCAGAGTATCTTTCCTTTTTACCAGATCTTGCTCCGTCTCGGTATATACCACATTTTCTTTGTTCATTCCCCTTCCGTAGACATGAGAAGTGCTTCTATCTGTTGGCTATTGTGAATCACAATCCTAATGCGGGTACAAATGGCTCTTGGGACCCTGCTGTCTACTCTTCTGGGCATGTTGCCAGAGTGGAATTGCTGGGCTGTGCTGCAGCTCTGGTTAATCCTATGGGGGCTGATGTACTGGTTCCTACAGAGTCTGAACTGGTTTTCGTTCCCAGACACAGGACCAAAGGGCTTTGGTTTCTCCACATCCTCACAACACTTGTTGTTTTGTACGGATTTCTTGGTTTTTAATAGTATCCTCCGTGGAGGGTGTGAAATGTGTCTCTAAGGTTCTCAGACTTAGTTATACACCAAGCTTCTCCATTTGATCTTTTCTTCCCAACTCAATAGCAGTTTTATGTGCAAACACACACACACACACACACACACACACATGCACACGCACAATGGGAAGATCGTGATCATGACACAGTAACTCGTGAGCACTTGTGGACACCACGTTCCTCACCTCTAGGCTTTCCCTTCTCTCGCCAGCTGGTTAGGTGTCGACCAGAAGAAGGCTAGCAACGCCTCATGTATTCTCCCTAGCCCTCAGCCTCATAAGTCTGCAAAATTTGCTTCTTCCTTGGTCTGTCTTCTGCACTTTAGCTCTCTCTGTAAGTGACTAGGAAACCCCAGGAAAGAAAGAGATCACATTTCAGAAGCCATCTGCCTATTTTGATTCCATTCATGAGAATGAGCTTCCAGGAAACTTGTTCCAACTTGAGCCCGGGTGCTTGGGCTTGACAAATTCTCCACCTGGCATTCAGAACTCGGTACAAGGTGTGGCTGCTGGGGCAGAGAGAGTGACTCACACCTGCCTAGGACTCAACAGGCCCTGCCCTAGGCGGGGCCCTTTCTCCTCCTCCTCCCTGTTTTTCCTCTCTGTCTGCTTGAAGCTTCCAGGCCTTCCCTGCTTCCAGGCACCCTGGGAAACTTGGGCTGAAATAACACAGTGATGAATCACCACACACACACACACACACACACACACACACCGGGGAGGCTGGGCAGCTCTGACGACTCTTGGACTTTGGAGGCTAGAGTCCCCCTGCACAGCCAGAGCCATTTCAGACCATCTTCCGATTCAAGGTCGTCTCAATGGTGCTGCTGCTCCCACCTGAACAGAAGCCAGTTTTAACCAGGGTGTTGGAGCAGAGAGGAAGAAGGGAAGCTAGCTGGCTCACGAGTTAAAAACACACCCAGCGTCAGAATCATAGATAGGATCGCAGTGTTTTAGGCTTTTGAATACTTCGTAACATAGACTTTCAGGGTTAAAGTCATGTGCAGCATTGTTCCTGTCCTCCCGGTCCTAGTACTTGCCCACCAGGTCCTTTTGTTAGATTCTCAGGAAATCTGCGCCTGCTCAGGTCAAGGGCACAATTTGAGATGGGTTTTAGGCGGGATGAATTATATCCCAGAAACTGACAAACCTACAGACCAGAGCTTTTTCTTCTCCCATCTCTCCTGGGGCCGGTGATCATCACAAGATTCATAAGCTCTGCATCCACCTTATTCAGACTCATTAACAGATGAGAAAATTGAGCCCCAGAGAGGGGGGATGACCCATCCACGATCACATTATTAATTAGTGAATCTTTCAAATTCCGTTTCAGTGAGCGAACAGCTAAAGCACAGTCCTGCCAACACAGCCAGCACCTGACTACAAATCGCACTGTGAGCCTGCTGCGTAACATCGCTCGTGACTGACCAGCAGCAAGGCTGAGAACTAAGAAGTAAAACACAATGAAGGCGCTCTATTATGTACGGGAACCGACTCCCCGTGATGACTGCAATCATCGCGTGCTGCAAAGATGTTCTAAGAATAATAAAAATTAAAGAGCAAAGTAGTTATTCTGGAAATCGGTTCTCAGGGCAAGAGTCTGCCCACCCTTAGAAGCATCTGCGATTCCCTCTAATAACGCTGTCTAAGTCTTGAGCAATATTTTTACAATACTTATGTAAAATGCTACAGGAAGACTTGGCCACAATCATGTGATTATAATATCATCAACCACAGGAGGCTCAGATGTCATTAAAGAAGTAGAAGAGGTCTGCTGAGGTCAAAAGTTTGGCTACAAGGAGGAAGAAACTGAGGCGTGCAGACAGAACGCCCTTCACTCAGGATAAGTTATCAGATTACTTCTGCTGTGAGACATGGGTTCCAACAAAAACAAAGGAATTTTGATGCCTGTGCTGTCTTTCCACAGCATGATTCTGCTGTCCTTGCACAGCTGGGCTCAGAGCGCTGGTTCTGGACACTCAGAGAAAGAGGACTATCAGAGGCAGCATGGGCTATTAGACGCCAGAGGGAGGACAGACTCTGAAACCTGGCCACAGACCCTCAGGAAGGTGTAGGGCTGTCCCCAGGCAGCACGGAACACAAAGCTGGGGTCTCTGCTTATCACCTGGACCAGTGAGACCAGCGCGAGGACAGGAGCCACAGTGCACGTGTGAAGGAGAAAGACGGAATCGCCATCTCTACAGAGAGGTGGAGTCCATCGCATCTGAGGACAACATGCATGTGCTCAGCGTGTCAACACACAGCCTCGTCCTCCTGCACCCCTGGGGCCCCTCCTCCTCCTCCACCGCTCTCTGCTGTGTTTGACTCCCGGACAGCACGCTGTCTCTTCTACTTAACACCCCCCAGCCTGGCCTCGCGACTCTGCCCTGTCTAGGGTCACAGTACTTGTCACCTTTATACTGTGCTTGTCTTCTTCCTGGTCTGCCTGTAGCCAAAGTCTTGTTGAACATATGACATGATTCCTAACGTCCCCGACACAGCGAAGGGTCAGAAACACTAGGCCCTGCGCAGGCTGCCATCATGCCCAGACCCGGATGTCAAGTGCACAAGCACGTGGCCCAGCATGAGGATGTGGAAGGGAGCCAGTCAGCCACACACACGGGAGAGCCCAGACGAGGCTGGAAGGAGCCTTACCACCCTCGAGGCCAAGGGGCAGAGGACTTTGCTTTTCTTTCAAGTAAAACCCATGAGCCCTGTGGAGTAAACCCCATGAACCAAATGCCTTGCAAATCTGATACTAGTTATGTTTTGGTTGTTCTTGTCCTCTGTTAGTACAGATGCTCTCCAGCCATGGACGGGGTTATGTCCAAAAACACCTCAGCAAGAACCGAAAATGTTATTAAGCTGAAAATGCATCTAATGCACCTGATCTACAGAGCTTCACAGCTGGGCCCCATAGTCCGCTGCGGCACACCCCAACTTCTTTTCCTGACTCTGGTGCTCACTGGGCTGCTGCCCAGCATCACCAGGGAGGACTGGACCATCTCTGCCTGCCCTGGGGAAAGACCCAGCTCCACACTCAAAGTAGATTTTACTGAACACATAGCATTTCTACATCACAGAGCCAAAAAGTTCTAGATCACACCGTCCTGAGCCAGCGGCCATGTGTACTTAGGAGCAAATCCCAGTGACCATAGGGGAGAGAAGGGGGGAAGGGTTATATCACCTCTTTGGCCACAATACTAAAGAAATGGCATTGGGCTGAACAGCCATGGACTGGAAGGGATTTCTGTCCTCATGCCACCTCCTCCTTGGAGCGGCTCCTCCTGACTTCTGAAGCTCTCCACTGCCTGAGTTCCCCTCCCACTTCTGCAGTCATTGAGGTGCCTTCTCCTACCATAAGCAGGCTGTTTCCCAAGCCTGCGCCTCTGCTGCCTTCCTTCTTCCCTTCCCTCTGCCTCAGTGGCTCTGTCCCTAGTTATGACTTCAGCGGTGACCTCTCAAGATGGTCCCAAGCCTAGTCCTGACCTTTCTCCAGACAACAGTCAACTGTCCTGTGGGCCACCCCTGCTGGGCTCATGGTCCGTCTCAACCCAGTGTTCCTCAAGCTGAGATTATTTCACTCACCCCAAGTTCACAACTTTCAGGGTGGTCCTGAACTACATCCTTGCCCTTTATCCTTATGTCTAGTTACCAAGGCCTATCAATGCTAGGACCCCTGGTCTCCTTACCCTCTCCTTTCCCATCCCTGTGTCCCCACCCAGCCCAACGCCCCACACTTCTTCCCAGCATTATTTGAAAACCCTCCTAACTGGTCTCTCCACTTTCAATCTCTGCCCACTTTTAATCAGCCTGGCTCAACCCTGACAGAGTCCATCAGCAACCCAGCCAAGGATTCCTACTCTGCCCGAGACACCTTGCTCTACCTGCCATTCAGGTCACAGGTGTGTATATTAACCAAACTCTGCCCTTGCTACTCCCAGAACATAACTCCATGCTTCCTGCTATTGTTTGGATCTTGGTTGTGTTCCCCCCAAAGCCCACGAGACTGAAGGCTTGGTCCCCAGCTCTACGGTCCCTTGGTGGGAGGCAGTTGGTTACTGGAGAAGAATGTGGGATCCTGGCCACTTTCTAGCCCTCTTTTTTGCTCCCGGGCCCATGATATAAGTGGGTTTTCTTGACTGCTGCTTCCCACCATGATGTGCTGCTTTGCCAGAGCCCAAGTCCATGGAGCCGAAGGACCAGGGCTGAAAGCTCAGACTTCCAGGGGTCCGTCCTCCTTGCCCACCCTCATCCAGGGAGCTGGGAAGGGTTTTTAGCATGGACAGGTAGGCAGCATGGCAGCTCCCCGCTGCCCCTGCCTGTGTGTACTCAGGAATTACCTCCATTCTCTGAGCCTCAGTTTCCTCATCTGTAAAAGGGAATTTTTAGAAATGTCTTGAAATTTATACACAGGTTGAGTATCTCTTATCCAAATGTTTAGGATGAGTTTTAGACTTCAGATTTTTTTCACATTTTAGATTATTTGCATGTACATAATAAGATACCTTAGAATTGTGACCTAAATGCAAACACAAAATTTTCCCATGTTTCATACACATAGTTTTTAGTGCATCTGTGTTTTGACTGTGACTATCACTCAAGGTCAGGTGTAGAATTTTACAACTGTTATGAATTGTTTTTCAGGACCTTGTGTTTGGTAGGCAGGTATGATGCCACTGCTCTGAATCCCCAGCCCTGTTATAATGTTAATGCTCAAAAAGTGGCAGGTTTTGGAACATTTCCAATTTCAAATCTTAAGATTAAAGATGCTGAAACCTATAGATAGACAAAGACAGAGACATAGTTGCATAGAGTCAAAGGCAGAGACAGAAACTATCATGCCCAATAGGTACTCAGAATTATATTTATGGGTAATTTGCTTGAATTAGTTCTTTAAAACTTCCAGTCAACTCTTGGCTACAGTGACACCTGTGTAAAGTCTAGTGCTCACACTGCGACCACTAAGCTCCTCCACAGACCCACATGACCCCTCAGATAAAGAGTCTTTCAATGCTAATACAACAGAACATCCGTGTAGGGCTGTTTGTTTAGCCCAGCTGCCTCTGGCCACCTGTCCCATCCCTCTAAGGGTCCCCTTTACCCATCCAGAAGCAAGCAGGTCCCCTACCCTGCCCTCTTCCAGAGCCTAAGCCTGGCACTTGCCACCGCTCCCCTCCCAGAGCCCTGGCCACCCAGCTCCTGCACCTACTAACACTTGTCATTCTTCAGACACAACTCAGCCTCCCCTGCAGGCACTGAGCGAGCCCTGTCCTCAGTTCCACCATCCCCAGACTTTATGCCGCTCTGACAACTGACGCAGGTCCTTCTCTTGCTAGACTTTGTGTCCCCAGAGCCCAGCTCAGGCCTTAAATGCACAGACAGACAGCACTTTTGTGTTCAATAACCAAATGAAACGATGAGGCCCCAGCCCACACACTCACTCTGTCTATTGAGAGGGGAAGAGAGAAATTAATAGACAGTTGTCTGTCATTGCCCATGGCACCCCAGGGCCCCCTGGTTACCAGTCTCTGTCGATGTTCGCGCCCCCTCCACAAAATGGGAACCCACACACATCCCCCTGCATACTGTGGTGCTTTCGTTCCTCTGCTTTGTTTATTTGTTTGAGATCTGGCCTATGTTGACCCTGCTGGTCTCCAGCCGCTGGGCCTAGCGATCCTCCCACGGAGCTTCTCCAGTGCTGGGACACACGTGCTGTAGGCCCACACCCGGCTCTCCAGTCTGCCTCACTTTATTTCAGTTTTTATCTTTATTAGTCCATGTTTGCAGACATAATGATCACATTCCTTATGAGGAGCTGGAACCTGTACACCTTCCCAAGGATTCCAGGTAAAAATAATTTCAGTTGTTAACCATGTATAACATGATCATATTTTCCATAGGAAAATAATACGTGGCCCTAAATGCCACTATTAAGGTATTCTGGCAAAGGGGTGGATGCTAACAGGGCCTCCTAATGAATGTCATAGGCTGGGGGACTTAAACTCAGATATTAATCGCTTTACAGCCTGGCAGGTTAATCCAAAATCAAGGTCTCAGCACGTTGGTTTCCCCCGAGGATTTGTCCCTTGGCTTCTCCGCAGCGTCTGTGTCCTCACTTCTGTCTGTGCATATCTGCAGCTAACCTCTTCTTACAAGGTTAAGGCCCAGGTCCACTCCAGCGACTTTGTCTTAGCTTAATTACAGTACCTCTCTGGAGGCTCTACTCCAAACATAGGTCCATCCTGAGGTTCTAGTCGTGAGGAACTCTGAGGGATGGGACACAACGCAGCAGACAATAGCGTCAAGGCCTCAGGTGGAGCAGGTGGTCAGAAAGGAGTTGGAAATCTGCCTGGAAAAAATCAAATGGGGTTCTCTGTTTGTCTGTGCAGAGGGAAGTCCATGGACACAGAAGTTCAAAAGTTGGGCAGAGTTATGGAAAACCTCGAGCTCGGAAGAAAGAAGTCCTCACCCCACATGGAAGGTGCTTTTGAGCGGAGGAAGGAAGTGGTGCTCACACCAGCGCAGGCATCTCTGCCTGGAGCAGGTTTGGCTGTGGTTTGGAGCAGAGGTGAGCTCGGCGCAGGGGATGAGAAAAGGGGCCACTTCAGCCATCGCAGGTGTGACGCAGCAAGGGCCACGACCAGGGTGGTGACGACGGAGTAAATGCTGGAGACACATGGGTGTGCCTTGTGGCTGCGGCACTCCACACCTGCTGATGTGGCGGAGAGGGCCACGCTCCGCCTTCAGCTCGAGAACAATGGGTCCTGCAGGAACTGGACAGGCAGCGGTGGCCCAAGCTGTCTGAGAGGAGCCCATAAATCCCACAGCTGCAGACAACTCCTTGGGAGTCACAGCCCCTCCCCTGGGCTCCGCCCGGCTCCACAGCTGAGTTCCGCCTTTTTTCTCCAGTGCTGGAAGGTTAGGGCAAAACCTGCGTCCTGATTGGCTCGCAGGAGCACCGCGCTCCCTGCGGTCTTGGATTCGGTTGTCATATCCATCACACCTCCACCAACAACTCCAGTATCCTCTCTGCTCTTCCCAGCTTCTGGAAACCACCTGGGTTGATACACTGCTTCTCCGTGCAGGCTTCACAGGGTGCTGTGCCTCCTCCAAATCCCAAACACACATTCTTTATGCCACCACATGTAGCATGATCTTTCCATGCCCTGGCACCCATCATGGGGAGTATTATTCTGCCATCTCCACTGCCCCATAAAGTTCTAACCTTTTTGCGGTTATAAAGTTAGGACTTATTGTGTATTTCTAACAATGCACAACCCAGGACACATTAGATGCCCAACAATTTGTGCAGAGAAAATAGGCATCACCCCAGAGATCCACAGGGCATTTCTCCCTTAGCCCTAGAGGTGGAGGTAGTTAGTAAAAGGGGCTGAAAGCAAATACACTTCAAGCCACAGAAACAATCCTTTACCCTAGCCTCCCTAGCTATCCCCGTGCTCCCCTAACTCAGCTCGGAAAAACACAAGCTCCATGTGAAAAGGGTTAGTGGCCCCTAAGAGGGGCTTCATGGTTGATACTCCCCATCTGCACAGCATCGTTGAATGGGGTCAGAGGACCAGGCAGTCTGCATCCAAGGAGAAGGGTACAAGTCCTTGAAGCGGATGCGACCAGTGCCAGGGACACGAGCCCTGTACAGGGCCTGAGGGAGCTGACATGAGCTAGGACAGCCTGTGAGGTGGAGGCAGCTCGATTTTTAAGGCTATTCTCAAGTTCAGATGGAATCAGAAGGATCCTAAAGGCCGTCAGAATCTTCAGGAAGAACAGAGCAGAAGGAGCCACACACCCGATCTCCAAACCACAACATAAACTTACTACTCAGAACAGCGTGGTGCAGCACCAGGACAGACACAGAGACCAGTGGACTAGAACCGAGGGGCCAGAAATAAATTGGTGCATCTCTAGGCAAATGCCTTTCAACAAAGGTGCCAAGTCCATTCAGTGGGGACAATCAATCTTTTCAACCCAAGGTACTAGAAAAACTGGATTTCCATATGCAAAAACTGGTCCCTTATATCATACACCTTAGATTTGATGATACAATACCAAAGCATGTACAATAAAAGAAAAAATGAATTTGGCCTCAAATTTTAAAACTTTTGTGCCCCAGGGGACATTATTAAGAACATGAAGCTAAGAGTGTTAATATGCAATATCTGCTTGAGAAGCTGAGACAGAAAGATTGCAAGTTCAAGGCCAGCCTGGGCAAATGAAAAATACCCTGTTCTAGAAAAAGAAAATAGTGAAAGGCAATTTATAAGATGGGAGAAATATTTGCATACCATACCTAAGGTTTAATATGCAGAATATATAAAGAACACAGGACACTCAACAAAGGTTAAACAACCCAAGTTAGGAAATGGGCAAAGGACTTGAACAGACACTTCCTCAAAGACAGACAAACAGCCAGAGAGCACATAAAAAGTACTCAAAACCCTCAATCATTAGACAAATGTAAATCAAAACCACAATGATATGCCACTACATGTTCATTAGGATGGCTATTATAAATTTTTTTAAAAAAAATAAGTATTGGTAACACAGTGAAGAACCTGGAACCCTGGTACATTCAGGGGGGAAATGGGAAACAGGGCAGCTATTGTGGAAAATAACTTGGTATTTTCTCAAAACAGCAACATAGAATTCACCACATGATTCTGAAATTCTAGCTCAAATGAGTTAAAAACAAGGACCTAAAAAGATACTGTATGCCAGTATTCATTGAAGCATTATTTGCCACAGCCAAAGAGGGCAACAAGCCAGGTGTCCACCAGCAGGTGGATGAATAGACAGGTGTGGTATATCCACACAGTGGAATATTACTCAGCCTAAAAGGGATGAAATTCTGATGTGTGCAGATTGAGAAGTTTATACCAAGGGAATCAAGCCAGATCCAAAACAACAAACACTATGTAATTCCATTCATATGAAATATCAAGAATAGGAAAATACATAACATACAGAAATTGTCACAAGTGTCACCAGGAGATGGTGAAGTGGAAAACTGAAAGTTACTGTTTAACAGTTGTAAAGTTTTTATAGGAGGTAGTAAAAAATATTTGGAAAGAGGTAGCAGTGACATTTGCACATTGTGAATCTAATTAATACCATTTACTTGTACACTGAAGAATAGATAAAATGATAATTTTATATGCATCTCACCACAATAAAAGTTCAAAAAAGAAGGCAAAGGAAGAATTATTAGACATGAGAAGAGATGATGGCCAGGAACAGCACTCATGCGGTGCTGTCTGGGGATAACCAGCCCTCTACTAGGAAGACGTTTTCTGCTGGACACCCAGATACATCTAAATACATAAGACCCGCAGGCAGGGAAGACTTGCTTCACAAAACCCAGGAATAGTGTGAAGCTTTGATCCTCTGTACACACGCAAATCCATTTTTAGACTATATGATCTGTTATTTTAAATCGCTTCAAAGCCTTCTGCAACTTCAATTGGATGATTTAAAACCTACAACTGGGTTGATCAGTAACCGATTTTCTTTTTTTTTTTAGGTTTTTTGAGACAGGGTCTCGCTTTGTGGTTCAGGCTGGCCCTGAGCTCAGCCTCAAACTCATCACAGCAATCCTTCTGACTCTGCCTCCCGAGTGCTGGGATTACAGGCGTGAGCCACCACGCCCAGCACTGTGGTATGTGGTACTGGTTGCTGCTGGGCGTGAGTCTCCACACCCAGTATAGGTATGTGGTTACCGGGGATTGAACCCGGGTCCTTGCGCTTGCAAGACAGGCGCCGGAACCATTGAGCTAAATCCCCGGCCCCAGTAACCGATTTTCTGCCGTGATTCAACTGACAAGTGAGCTACCCACACGTGAACATATCCCCCAATATTTTAGTCTCCTAAATGAAACAGTCCTTTCAGAAGGCACAGATAAAAGGGTGGGACTAACACATCCCTGGCTGAAAAGCGGAGGCTCTTAACAAAATGCAGTCTTCTGTATCAGTGACATTTGGGTGAACTTGATAGCGTGACAAGTTTGCTTCGCTTAATTTTATTTCGATTGCTCTGTTCCCCCTAAATTGTGTACCACACACTAGCCCCAGATACTGATAGCTAACAGACAGCTCCCAAGGGGAAACATTGTATTAGCACCCCATCTTTAATTACCTAGTAAATTATATATTTCACATGTATAATTATTTATTTATGGCATCATGCCATCTTATGGATAAACAGAGACTTTGAGAACATTTACTAGCTTTCCTGGGAGTGTCCCTCCAAATGGGAGTGTCTCATTTTTCTAGAAGCATAATTTTCACCCTAAGCAATAACTACAGTGGGGAAGCTCCTACCAGTAGATTGTTGATTTTTTGTCATACAGTAAGTTCAGGAAAAGTCATTTTTGTGAGTGTTTTTTTCCTTTTAGTGTAAAATTGCAGGGTGTTCATCATGCCCACAGGTACAAGGGACAGTTGCCGTGTTGAAATACAAATGTAAATAATATGAAGCTTTTGTATTCAAGGAACTCACAGCACAGCGAGGCAGATTAACAACATGCAAGGAATGTAAACTCAGTCTGGTACCTGCACAAAAGGAAATGAATAGGGGTCAGAGATAAGGGCTGGAGACAGGCAGACTTTGTGGGAGGAAAAGTAGAGGTAATGATTGACTAATGAGTAGTTTTTAAGGTACAGAAGGGACATTCCCCAGATGTGCAGGGCCAAGGAAGATGGTGAGTTTGGGGGAACCCCTTCTAAATCTGCACTGCTGTTAAGAGGGGATAAGTGGGGAATGAGATGAGGAATGTAAGGCCTACTGTTAGCGAGTTGTAGGGTTTCTATATTTTATGTTCTTCATTAAGAAACAAAGAAAGATACCACATAAATCTTTTATCTTCACTTTAAAATGCACAACCTCACCTGGGCTATTGGACTGGACAATCAGACTGAGACCGAACAAGCAGTCCAAGGAGCTGGTGAACCAAGAATCTTGAAGTTCAACTCTACTCTCCAGAAAACCAGCAGTGGGAAAAGAGAGATGCCTTTGCCACCTGTGTCTGATCCCTAGTTCATCATAAACAGGCAGGGACAAATGGAACTAGATGTCACATTACTAGAATTAATAGCCCAGATCAGCAAGGTTGCAGGACACAAGACCGACATATAAAAATTAACTGTGTTTCAACAGACTAACAATGAACAATCCAACTCTGAAATGAGGACTGTGGTTGTAGCTCAGTGGTAAACCATGGGCTTAGCACTCAAGAATGGGGCTGGCTTCAGTTCCCAGCACTAAAAAGCAAAAAGGCCTTAATGAACAGCTGAGATATCTCTAAATTAATCTACAGATTCCACACATTCCTACCAAAACATTAGCAGACTCTTGTAGAATTCGACAAGCTGATCCTAAAAATTATATGGAAATGCAAAAAGAAGTTAGCAGGGTCACACATTTTTAGCAAAGAACCAAGTGGTACAACTTGCTCTACTTGCTTTTAAAACTTACTCCGAAGCTCTGCGATGGAGACGATCTGTACTGAGGGGACACAGGCCAGGGCCAGTGAGTCTGCAGCACCCAGAAATCTGTGCTCATATTTATGATCAATTAATACAGATGCCGAGACAGGGAAAAGTACAGTCCTTATCTCACGCTGTACGCACAAGTATATCTACACAAAGCCAGAAATATGATGACGATGATGATGATGTCCTGACCAAACAGTTTTTCGCTTTTACTTCGCTTAGACAAAATATCTTAAACTGCCTTCTCCGCTCTCTCTGGTTGTCTGACCAGCATTTTTTCTCCATGGCCAGTTTTGCCTGGCTCTGAATGCCTCGGAAGAAACCCTGTCTCGAGACCCTCATAAACTGCTGTGTGGGAAAGAGAGACAGGGGGATTTAAAGTTGACCCCAAAGAGTACTGAAGAACTCTACCATAAGTGGGTTCTGAACTCAAACTTTGTTTCCTACAAGAAAAACTTGCTTTCCATCTGGAGTTAGACTGGGAGCTATGCTGAGAGTTCTGCAAATGGTGATCATTCACCTGCGTTCATTTAGAGGACATGGCCAGGAAAACTCGACTTCCCCAGGCCTTTCATGCCGGGTCCTGTGGCCCTCAGGAGCTAAGAGAGTCTATAGGAAGCCCGAGGTCACAGCTGAGGTTTGGGACCCCCCAGTTCCGGTGTCCAGGCAGGGATCTTTTCTGTGGCCTGCAACTTCCAGTGAGGCCCCAGCCTGCCTGGGTGAAACGCCCCAGAAAACTTCCCAGGGCTTCTGCAGACCTCAGGTGGGAGCAGACAGGCCCCTCTCCGGGAAGAAGCTGGGGGTTTGCTCCCGTCTTCTGGCCACACTCCAGCTTTGGGGTAGTTTTCATGCCCGACATTCACAATGGGTGCGGCCAGCAGTGTGCTTCCCAAGCACAGGGCAGGCAGCACCCGGCTCAGCTGCTGGTTTAGGCAGCACCCTGCAGGGTCCTAACTGGGAGACTCGGGGTGAAGGAGGTTGGCCTCGTGTTCTCTGCTCTCTCCCTAAGAATTTCAAGATTTTCCAGACAATTATAATAATACAATAGGGGAAAACAGACAATAACCACAGATAATCTGTACCTGGTAGGTACCTTGGCCCCTGCTGAGTTGGACTGTTCCAAGAATCAGTAAAATCATGCAGCATTTGCCTTTTTTCTTGGACAGTCAAAGCACGTTTAACTTTGTCAGTGACAAAATAAGTTCCAGGTAAGCAAAATCAAACTGTTTCTTATCAAATGAAAGAAACAGGGACTCTTATTAACTAGTGGTCAGTGAAAATTGGCATGTCACTCTGTAGAAAAATCTCAAAGCATGCATTGATTTTAAATGTCTATAATTTTATTTAAAGTAATTTTAATTGATACATTAAAAAATCTAAAAACTGCATATGAATGGGATAATGTGGTATTTCAAAACATGTAATATTATATAACATTTACATCTAACTGAACCTATCTATCTCTTCAAATACTTATCATATCTTTATGATAGAAACTTTCAAAATCTTAGCCAAATAAGGTGGTACACTCCTGTAGTCTCAATTATTCAGCAGGCTGAGGCAGGAGGATCAAGGTTAGGCTGGACAATTTAGCAAAGTACTGTCCCAAAATAAAATAAAACAGGCCAGGAATGGTGCTGAGTGATAGGATTGCCTGATTTGCTTAGGCCCTTGGGTTCAACCTATCAGCACTGAACAACCAACAACAATACTTTCTTTCACCTTTTGGAAGTGTAAGACATATTATTGTTATCCTCAGCCATGGTACCATGTAATAGCGCCTCTCTGTACCTCTGGACCTATTAACCAACAGATTGGTCTCTGTCTTTTTCTTTTTTCTTGTGGAACCAGGGATTGAACTCAAGACCTTACACTGGCCGGGTAGATGGTGGCACCACTGAGCTACATCTCCAGCCAGTGTGGTCTTTTTCTAACTGGCTTACTTTACAAAACAGCGTCCTCAAGTTCCCCCATGTTGTAACATATATCAGACCCTCCTCAGGCAAGGCCATGCCTCACTGTACCCCAAGGTATGGACATCTGGGTGCCTACCAGTCTGTCCACTTGTGTTGATGGACACATAGGCTGTTGCCAGCTCTGTGGCTCCTGTGAATGACGCTTTGTGAAATTTCACGGACAGATGACAGTTCAAGTCTCCACTTTAATTCTCTGGGACATATACCCTGAAGTAGAACTGTTGGATCACATAGTAATTCTGTTTTTCTTTTTTTTTTTTAAATTGTTCTGGTAGCCTTTGTTATTTTATGACACTGTTTTCTTTGCTTCGTTTTTATCTACTAGCTATCCTGAGGGGTACAAGCTATAAGAGCTCTTTTCCATATCAGTATTTTAAAATGGAATTCTGCTTCTCAAAAACAATCTAGACCTCAATTTTAAGCAACTGGTATAAATAATCTGGTCAAATCAATGCCATTTCCTGGCTGTTATTTTATTTTATTTTTGAGACAGGGTCTCACTTTGTAGTTCAGGCTGGCCCTGAGCTCACTATGTAGCCCAGGCGAGCCTCGAACTCACAGCAATCCTCCTGCCTCTGCCTCCCGAGTGCTGGGATTACAGGTGTGAGCTACCACGCCTGGCATTGTGGTGTGTGGTACTGACTGCTGGTGGGCGTGAGTCTCCACGCCTAGTATTGTTGTATGTGGTTACTGGGGTTCGAACCTGGGCCTTTGTGCTTGTGAGACAGGCACCTGAACCACTGAGCTAAGTCCCCGGCCCCTGGCTGTTCTTTAAATGGTGAAGTTCACAGGCAGAGAGAGGGGCCAGTCAACCTCTTTGGTTCAGGTCCCTTCTGGTCTCTACCCTCCCCCACCTCCCCTATCACCAACATCTAAGGTCATGTAGAGCGTCAGTCACAGGGTCATAACTGCCCTTGAGACCCTCAAAGACAGCTGTTCGTCAAGGCCCTCACTGCCATAAGGACTTCACCCTCTGCCTTTTGTGCTGGGGGAAGGAGGAAGACACACACACTGCTGTTATGCACGCATCACAGAGCCTCTGGGATGAGGAGGCCAGGTCGAAGGCCGGCCAAAGGCCATGTGGAGGAGGAGGAGCTAGAGAAAGGCACCTACCTCACCAGGCGAGGGTGCAAGCCTGCGATCCCAGCACTGGAGGCTGAAACATGAGGATCTCTGTAAGTTGTAGGTCACCTTGGGCTGTGCAGTGAGTTCAAAGCCAGCCTGGGCTACACAGCGAGACCCAGTCTCAAAAGAAAAAAATGGGAGTAAAATTTTTATGTGTATAATACACGTTTTTTTTTTAAGTAATCAGAAATGGTTCCCTTTGTGAAGCCAAGTGTCCTGTGTCACCGGAAGAATCGCAGTTCCTCTTCCGACCGAATCTGTCTGGCTCGCCGTTTTCCCTCAGTCAGAGGCTCCAGGTCCAGCCCTACCTTGTGCTGCGGCCCCCCACTATCTATCACTATCTAACGTGTCCTCCTGGAGCTCCTTACAGACCCCGATTCCACTCTTGGGTCTAAAGATCGCTTTCGGGTCGCAGCCATCTCAGGACCCCGCTCTGAGCTGTGGCTTCCTGACTCTGTCTAACAGGGGCCCAGGGCTGTTGCTGGCCCAGCGCTGCTGCAGGAGGGGAAACTGAGCTCTTCTGGACCTTGCAGGGTCCACCCCGGTGAGCAGTGGCTTCTGTGATCCCTTGGCGGCGGCGGGAAGCCATGTGACTCTGCTCCCTGCCTCCCGCTGGCCTCTTCTTTCTCCCCTGGAAGCCGGGAGCAGGATGACAGAGGGCTTCCTGCACCCTGCTCTGTTCCCGGTGCGGTGGAATCAGGAGCCGGCTGGGCCCGGTTACCTCAGACACCCAGTGCCCTGTCTGGGCAGATTTAGGAACCCTCCTGCAGGCTCGGGAAGCCACCAGCCGCAGTTCCGCTTGGATCCCTCCCTCCTCCTGCTCCGTTCCTGAGCCCCCTCCTCTTCTTCGCGAGTGGGAGACAGCACAGCAGCAGCATCCAGAATACAACGCCCAAGCAGCAGTCCAGGGCCTCCACACTTGCGTGGCTTTTAGAAAATCCTCCCTCTCCAGCTCCGCGAGGAGTGTCTGAACTTTGTTTAAGGTTCTGGGAAGGAATGGATGGCCTCAGACTCTCTCACGCAATGCTTCTCAAATTTTAAAAGACATGAAGATCACCTGGGGCCTCATTAAGCTGCGGAATCGGAGCCTGTACGCAGCCTGTACAACCGAGACCAGCATCAGAGTCCAGGTTTCTAATGAGCACTCGTGGACCACGTTCCTCAGCGAGGAGGAGGCCGAGAGCCACCTGCAGCCAACGCCTCTCCTGAAAACTGTGGGCTCGAGTGCCCCGTGCCTCCCCTCCGCTCCAGCTTGCTGGGAGCTTAATTATTCCAGCCTTTAATTATTCTGAGTTTAATTATTCAGACTCTTTGGAATCCCATTTGCAAACCACGCTAATGTTAGCACACCGCCATGCTGTAAGGAGATAAGAAGTCATGGTTGGCTAACACTGTGCAAGCCAGTGTCATCTGTGATTGTATTTAACATAGTTAATAGACAGGTCCTTTAAAGGGCAGTACTGGGCATAATTGTTTGTCAAGCAGCATTCCAATGCGATAGACTGAAAAAAGAATAAAATTAATAGGAGGTCATTTGGGGGTGAAAAAAAATTACCCTTCAAACCAACCATCTAATGTGCGGCAAGTACACTGTCCAGGCACCTAAGAAGTTTTACGGTGTGCAGTTATCAGTGTCTGACCCAACCTTTCAACTTTGCCTGCTCTGCCTGTGCCCGGTGGTTGTCATGGCGACATGCTGATAACCAGCCCCAGGTCTCCTCTCTGGAATGCCAGGGTCATCTTTCATCTCCTGGCCTGATACACTACTCCTATGGACTCGGAGCTGGTGAGTCTCAGGGCCACAGTTTCTGGACACCACGGTGCATTACAACCTCCAAGTCCCTCCCAGGCTGCAGAACTCAACCCAAGACTCGGCTAAGGAGCTTGTGCAGACTTCTCTAGGCGATGTCAGCCATGCAGTGGCCAAGAAGAAGACCAAGTTTCCTGACCTTGTAGAACTTCCGGGCCGGCGGCACCTGCGCCACAGCCCATAAGACTGAGCTTCTGTTTTTCTTTTACAACTTGATAGGAAGAGCAGCTAGTACAGCAACTATGTTTTTACCAAACACCCGTGATAGTTTCTTTTTTTTTTGGATAGTTTCTTTTTTTGTGAAAGAAATAATCCTGATGCTGGGGATGTAGCTCAGCAGTGCAGGCCTGCCTGGCAGGCATGAAGCCCTGAATTTGATTCTTGGCACAAAAAGACAAAGAAAAACAAACCAAAAAAGGGAAACAAACCTGAAAAGGCAGTACAGTAGATATTCTGGGTCTCCCCTCCCTTTCTCTTCTTCGCAGAAGTACTGTTACCTTGGTGAGTTCCGTGCTTCATGTGCTGCAGGATGATTCAAGAGTCGGTGTTTTACACATCTTCATATGAAGGGTTTCTTGCTGTACGCTTCCACTAGCAACTCGGTTTTGTCACCCTGCCTTGTGTTTGGGAGCTGCATCTCTGTTGTTCCATGTGACTCTGCTTCATTTGTTTTAATCTATTGCATGAATAAAAATAGTTGACTTATCCACAGTCCTGTTCTTGAGCACTCAGGATACCTAAAGTTTTTACTCTTCCAGATTAGGTTTCTGTGAACATTGTTGCCAGTGTATTTCTGTTCACATGTCCCAAAGATGTTTTTACTCTCAGTGGAACTGTCAGGACACAGAACAGCCAGGTCTTTAACTGGCTTTGAGGAGAGTTTCTCTCTCTTGTCACTTAGAATAGTCTGACTTTTGATTTTCTAGGCACCACAACCTCTCCAGCCTTAGAAAAATCTGATCTACCTCCTGCCTTTCTAGCTCTATGCTCAACATTTCAGAGAAACAGATTCTATTTCCAACTGGCTCATCCATCCGACAGTGTGACAGTGTGACTCTGCCTTCATTTGTTTCATTAACGTTGGGAAACCCTTCCATATGTGGTTGCTCTCCATTTCAATTTACATTTCCCTAATCACCAGGAAGTCTGGCAATGTTTTCACATGTGGATTTGCCCTGTGGAATTTCTCTTCCGTCAATCACCCATTTTTATTCCCTCTTCCAGTTTTGGATGGAATCCCTTATCTTCTCCTTGATCTTAGGAATCAGTTTAAGTCATCATTCGGTAATGCTGTTTTGATTAGATACGTTGTGTTGCAGACTGACAGGAAGACCATGTTCTGGACCTGTTTGGTATTTGGTTTGTTTGTGTTTCTCCTGGACCTTCCTAAGCAGCAGATACTGATCTGTCACACAAATGAAGCAAGCCCCCTCTCCTGCCGGTCAGCAGCCTCCTCTTTTCTCAGGGTGATAAATCACAAGCCATTTGTCTGCATTCCAGAGGGTTACAAACACCCAGGGACTCGTCCTCCCTTCCTGAGTGGGCTTGTGTTGTTTACTTTAGGGAACAAGGGCTCTCATTCCGCCTCCAGAGCGGGAGGGAAGCAGATGTGGCCCAGCCTCTGCTGGACTGTGACATGCTGTCCCTGTAGGATGCCCCTGGTCTCCTCCTGCTGCCTTGGGAAACTGTGGCACAGAGAATTTGAGATCAGACCACTCCCATGAAAGCAAAGAGTCTATTCCCTGATCCTTAACCCTGCTGTGTCCAGGCAGAATAAATAAACTAGTAGAGGTATAAAACTTAAAATACATCTTCTTCTAGTCTGTAGTTTACCTTTTTCTTTTGGTTGTGTTGTTTATTGTAGTAAAAAATACATCCATGAAATTTATCATTTTAACCACTTGTGTGCATAACTCGGTGGCATTAAATACCTTTCCATCCCTCACCACCGTCTGCCTCCAGAATGTTTCCATCTTGCAGAGCTGAGACGCGGGGCTCACAGCGAGCTCCCTTCTCTCTCCGAAGCCCGAACACACTGCTCTGCTCTCTGTCTCTGTGGCTTCACTGACTCTGGCACCTGCTGTGATAGACTCCTGCAGTACTTGTCCCCTTGTCACTGGTGTGTTTCACTTAGTTTCATGTCCCCGAGTGTCCTCTGCATTGTAGACTGTCAGGGTCTCCTGCCCTTTCCAAGCATCATGTTGACACACAAGGCAGAACTATTCATTTTGTCTAAGGGCACCATTCAGGGACACAGGTGCACTCACGTCCTGTGGCATAACCACAACCTCACCAGGGGGAGAAGAAGGATTTAGAGAAACCTCTGAGCTCCTCGTTACTCTGTTACATGGAATTTCAGGGCTGTGAAATTTGGGGAGCTGCTATATGGTTGACGCATTTATACCCAAACAGGCATGATGCTAGAGGCACAAGGCTGTGATTTTTAGATTTACTAAAGCGTAATTTCTATTAATAAGTTGTACTGTCCTGTTGCTGCATGTATTAGCTATGTTCCGATCATGGAGACAAGGTACTCACAATCCATAACTTGACAGAGGAAAGGTTTAATTCGGCTCATGGTTTCAGTGAATACAATCCACGGTCAGTTGGCTCCAAGGCAAAAATGGCGGAAGGGCAGGGCAGATGTGAAGATGTGAAGTGTTTACCACGTGGCAGCCAGGTAGCAGAGAAAGGACGACCTCGAGCACTACCCTCCTGGGTCATGCTCCCAGCAACCCACTCCTCCAACCACACCCACTTTCTGACAACACACTCAGCCACTGAGCTGGTCATGACCAAGTCCACTGGTGAGTATTACACCCCACAGGCCAGTCACCTTCCACACATGAGACTTTGGAGGACACATAAACCCAAACCACAATAGTGCCTAGCAAACTGTCTCAAAGCTCAACGGCTTGAAACAACAATGAACATGTGTTATTTGTCAATAGTTTCTGTGGGTAAGAGTTGAAAAAGGGTTGGTAGGCTGCTATGACTCAGGCCTATCAGGACATTGTAGTCAAGAAGTCAGCGGAGCCGGGCGTGGTGGCTCACGCCTGTCATCCCAGCACTCAGGAGGCAGAGGCAGGAGGATTGCTATGATGTGAATTGGAGGCTGAGCTCAGGGCCAGCCTGAACCACAAAATGAGACCCTGTCTCAAAAAAAAAAAAAAAAAAGAAGAAGTCAGCAGAAAACCGGGCGTGATGGAGCATATTTATGATCCCAGCATCAGGAGGCTGATGCAGGAAGATTGCCTTGAATTTGAGGCCAGCCTGGACTACATAATGAGTTCAAGGATAGCAAGACCCTGCCTCAAAAAAAAGAAAAAAAAGGATAAAGATAAAAAGAACTCAGCCGAGGCTTTGGTCATCTGAAGCTTAACGGGGCCGGGATAGACAGATACTTGTATCTGGCTTTTTGTTCCACCATGAGTCAGGCTCTTGCACCTCAGTCATCACAGAAACATCCTGTCCAGAACCACATGGTGGTCCGATTGCCCTGGGCCTGCTAGTCGGTCTCCCTCCTTCCCCTTCAAACCAAAGACCAGGACAGGAGTGGCAGGGTCGGTGCTCCACTGTGGACACTGATAGGGCACCTGGAGGTCCCTGGGCATCGGCTCTTTGTCCCCGTACTGCATTGTCCTTCCCAGGGCCCCTAGGTAGGTGCTAAGCTGTTCGATCCACCACCTTCCAAGCTGACTCAGACAGCAAACACCATTGGCTTCAAACAGCAGCAAAGCCACACCTTTCTTTGGTTAGTTACGATGCTTAGACAGAGTCTAAAGATAATAAAAATGTTTTTCTTGTGTCTTGTTCTAATTACAAGGTGATACTTTTATTTTTCTAAATGTAAATCTTTGATTTATGAAACACTTCTTTTGGTGTTAAGCAGCAACCTAACTTATTTATTTTTTGAAGCTGGTTCTCCAGTTTTTCCAATGTCATCTATTAATTATTTCACTTCTCCCACACTTTTGAAATGTCACCTTTATAATTCTTGTAACTTGACCTTTTTGTGGATTTTTATATTCTGTTGCATTATCTGTATCTTCCTGTACCTGCATTACACTTTTTAAACATCAGTGTACCTTTGTAATATATTTTAGTATTTGTCCTTGTCTCAGTCTTCAGGTTCACTACCCCTGTGTTGAACTGCTTGTATGTGGTTTAGGTTCTGCCAAAAGTTTCAGAAGTCTATGAGAACCTTCTCTTTTTTTTGAGACGGGGTCTTGCTTTGTAGTTCAGGCTGGCCCTGAGCTCAGCCTCCAACTCACATCACAGCAATCCTCCTGCCTCTGCCTCCCGAGTGCTGGGATTACAGGCGTGAGGCACCACAACCAGCACTGTGGTATGTGGTACTGGTTGCTGCTCGGCGTGAGCCTCCACGCCCAGTATTTGTTACGTGGTTACCGAGGAATGAACTGGGCCCTTGCGCTTGCAAGACAGGTGACGGAATCAGTGAGCTAAACCCCCAGCCCAGCCCCTGGGAATCTTACACATGTGTAAGAGGGAAGTAAATTATGTGCAGACATGTGAGTACCTGGCTCCTCCGATCACTGAAGGTGTGTGGCCTCTTCCTTGTCTTCTCAAGCACTGAGTCAGCTGGCATGTGAGAGCCCTGGAGTTCCTCATGAGGGGGTCACATGGTAGAGTGGAGGCCTCCTGCCAACAGCCACGTGAGTGCGCCATCTTGGACACAGAGCTGGGCCCCGTTATTTGTCACTGAATTTCTAAAGAACTAGAAGGGGCCACAGAAAGGACCCGTGAAACAAATGACAAGTACAACACGCCTTTGTCTGGACCATGTGCACCAACGGAAGAAACTTCAGAACAACGGCAGCCATTGGTTGCTTCTTGGAAGGCAAGTGCTCACCGCTCACCAGAACTGAGGTGTTACAGCATTAGCGGTCACACCCATTCCCTTCCCCTTGATCCTGGTGACCATCAACCCGCTTTCTGTACAGCAGATTTGCCCGCTCCGAACAGTTCACAAACCAGGACAGAGCGATATGGAGTTCTTGGTGGTGACTTCTTCTCTCAGCACAAGGCTCTCAAGATTTATCTGTTTGCTGAGAGCTGAAACAGAATCCCCAGTGTGAAGGCTGCTGATGCTGTTGGGGCTGCACTTAGGCCACATTTTGCTAACCTGGCCAACCTGAACTTCGCAATGAGACACTGTCTTCCCCCCAAATTGAATCTCTTTCCTGGTGCATGTTCTTACCCGTCCTCTTTGATGACTGCCTATCTCGTCTCCTTTTGTATGTATTACTTATTTATGAAGGTACCAGAGATCCAGCCATGGGCTCGAGAATGCTGGACACATACTGCACCCCAGACCTTTCCCTTTTATCGGCCCCCCACCCTCGGGTACCGTTCCCTCCCCACATTTCCGGGCCTTCCCTCTTCTCCGTCCAGCAGGACACCTTGCTTTTTTCCTTTACCTGGCATTTTCTCCGTTCCTCATTTGCCAAGGTGTACAATCATCACTGCCAAATTAACTCATCTGGAAAAAAATTAAAAAGCAGGCACACCCAAGCCCTACTTGAAGACTCATTTTTGCCATTAGCTCTTTGCCTGAAAGACAAGGGGTTTGTTGCAACTGGCCCTGCCCCCCATCTCCGGTAGTATGAAGTTGGGATATTTCCCAGTCCAGGTTCATAAAAGGTTGTTTGAAACAGAAATTGGGCTCGGCAGCAACTGGAAAGTATTTAGCTCCAGATAAGATCGGGAGCACTGGGGAGGTCTGGAG
>PVIR01000471.1:40240-176589 GCA_004026965.1 Petromus typicus
GAGACAGGCGCCGGAACCACTGAGCTAACTCCCCGGCCCTCAAGCAGATTTTTGATAGGACAGCAGAAACCTGAAGCCCCCACGGGGGATACAAAGAACAGCAGCCAGCAACTTCCTGGAGCCGTGCTCTGCCTCTTGAAGGAGTCTGTTCACGCGCCACAGAGCCTGTTTCTTTCCCTACCTTTAATAGATATAAAACCTTGCCACCTTTTGAGCCGATTTGTTCAGGACAAGAACCTGGAAGGAGTCTCGAGAAGGACTCCACAGCACCCTAGGGCCCCACTAACACCTGTGCGCGCACACAGTGCCCCACCCAAGACTCATTTAGCACCGTGGCTTCCTGGGGAGTCGGGGCCGCACAGCAGGAGCCATCGTGCTCCGCCTGACGCTCTTGCTTAAATTTTAAATCACACAGAGCTCGGCCTTGTCTCTCCCCATAGTGCTCTTTACTCGGATCGCAGATTCTTTCTGCCTTTCCACAGGGACACAGCCTGACTGTCCTCCACACGCCCGAGTCCCCCGCGCCTCCCGGACCCGCCACGTGGACACTGTTGTCTTTCCGAGTCTGTCACAAACACCTGACTCTCACCTGGCAGGGCAACCGGCTTTCCCTGCCCACCCTAGGCTACCGGCGCCCGGTCTGGAAAGTTCTGCATCCTCGTTGCAATGACCTTCACTGTGACAATGCTGGCGAGGGCGGCAGACACCGACCAGGTCAGGCATTTCTAACCCAGTGTGCTAAGGGCCACAGGACGGGACAAGGGGCCGATGCTGAGGCTCGGGCAGGGAAAACAGCCTGCTACTGCCGTGAGCGCCTCCTCACAGCTGTGGGCCGGGGCCGTGAGGGGGACAGCAGAGGGCAGCGAGGGCCACCTCCTCACGCAGAGTGGGTCACCCGGCCCCAGGCGACCACGCCCGGGGACAGGAGCCTTCCGTTCCACGTTCCACTTGGCTCGGTCTGGTCTGTGCGCAGCGTCTGCGCCGCCTGCGTGTTGCGTCCTGCTCCAGCTGGGCCCGGCCCGTGGGCAGGGCATGGTTTCGCAGGCACAGAGTAGGCCGTCCATAAAAATATCTGCTGAGTGAATAAGGGAATGAATGTGCTCGTAGCACCTTGTCATCTGGCCAAAACCAGGCCCACGACCCAGGGGGGAGAGCGCCGGGTGGAGGAACCCAACGTGACGCCCGAGCTCTTCGGCAGAGGGACGCCGGGCGGTGGCTGGCTGGGGCCGGGCAGCCCGGGACACATGTTACCTGCGCGGGGGCCTCCATGAAGCCTCCCTTAAATTCAAACAAACAGCAGAGCACACAGATGAAAGAAGAAAACTTCCTCCTTAAGCATCTTCATGTTTTTGCAGGATTTAAAATGACCCACGAGCTTGGAGTGTGCGCCGCAAAAATCAGGAGAAAAATCAAAAGAAACAGATGTAAGGCGGAGCGGAGCCGGCCCAGCCTGGAGGGCGGGGCGCACGGCCCCTGAAGCTGCGGCCGGTCCGACGTCCTCAGCCCGACACCCAAGCTCCGTGCTCAGCAGTTGCTCTGCCAGCCACGCCCGGGCCCTGAGCGCCCGCTGGCCTTTGTCTCTGGGAGAAAACGCTGCTGACGAAATCAGCGCGGAGATTAAAAATAATTGAGGGCCACACAGTTGTGTTTGCTCTCCTCCCCTGGGGCTCAGCTCAGCTCCCCGGATGTGGGGTGCAGAGGAGGCCTCCTGGGGGTGCCTGGGGCCGCAGGACCACCCCGCTCCCCGAGGCCGTCCTTTCCCTCGCCTGGCCCTTCCTTTCTCCGCTCTCGGGAGCAGCTCCTCCACCTCCTCTCGGCTGCCCTTCCCGGGGCTCCCCCTGTGCTCCTTGCCCCCTCTCTGGGTCGGAGGCTTGGAACCAAGAGCTTGGGATGTCCCCTCCTTGCTCTTCCCGTCCGCTCTGGTCCCTCGCTTCGTTGGAGTCCTGGCCTGCGCCCCCGCGGGCCCTGCGCCCCCTCAGGAAACCAGGCATCCGATTTCTTCCCACAGCGACCGGGGTCTCACCCTTCCATCCCGGAGCGGGGCTTCCACTCCGGGGTAACACACCTGGGGTCAGAGCTAGTGATAGAGGGCCGCCACCCAGAAGCAAAGACAAAAACAAAACACAACTGGAAACGAGATTCCAAGAGCCGAAGAGCTGTCCGTAGATCGCAGGAGTCTTACCGAGGTCACACCAGCATGGACCTGGCTTTGCAAATCACTTTCCTGAAAACTGATTTCAAATTCGCTGGAAGGAACTTGGCCTCAATCCGTTCCCTCTTTGGCTTGACTGTGTGGTTTATTTCCTCCGGCCTCTCCAGCTGAAGGCTTCCTCTGGTGCCCTCAGGCAAAGTCTGTTCTATTCTCTGTAGTTTAGTCAAGATCCATGTTCTAGCCAGGTATGGTGGCACACTTTTATAATCCCAGCACTGAGGAGGCTGAGGCAGGAGGGTGCTTGTAAATTCAAGGCCAGACTGGGCTACACAGCGAGTGCAAGGGCTTCTTGAACTGCACAGGGAGGCTCTGTCTCAAAACAAACCAACAAGAATAACATACACGACCTGTGCTCATTGACCAATAGCATATCACTGATAGGCTTAGAATAATTCAATTTGAATGATTTTTTTAATATAATGGGCCAAATAAATATGTTAACATCAGTTTCATCCATTTTGACTCTTTGCACAGTAGAAAATGTTAAAGTCCATGTGAACACATTCTAAGTGGGGCTTCTTAAGAATAAAGAAGTAGCCTGTAATCCCAGCAGTAGGGAGGCTGAAGAAAGAGGATCACTGTGAATTTGATATCAGCTGGGGCTCCACTGTGAGTTCAAAGCCAGCCTGAACCATGTGGTAAGACTCTCTCTCAAAAGCCAGAAATCCCCAAACAAAAAGGATACATAGAGACATCAATGCAGTTTCCTCATCCCTTATCCAAATGGATGGGACCAGAAAAGTTTCAGATTTTGGAGCTTTTCAGATTTTGGAATATTTGTATAGACATTACTGGCTGGACATTTCCAATGCTCAGGCTGACACACCTGCTGTAGCCTATCAAAAATGTGGACTTTCTATTTCATTAATTACTCTCCAGTGTTGTGTAGATTTTATGTTACTGTTGAGCAGTGTGCAGGCTTAGGAAGTCACACCTCACATGTAACCGTGGTTTCCTTGGGCGTGGGACTAGCACAACAATATCTGCTCTCTGACATTTTGTTGCTGGCAAGGAGAAATGGGGGGCTTTTACCAGGAATCAAACTCATGACCTTGTACTTGCAAGGCAGGTGGCAGAGCTACTGACTTAAATCCCCAGCCCAGGGGTTTTTAGTTTTGTGAGACAGAGTCTTGCTGTATACTTCAAGCTGGCTTTGTACTCACTGCACAGCCCAGCAGGGTCTGGTGCACACACCTTGAGTGGCCTCAGCCTCCTGAGCGCTGGGATCACAGGTGTGTACCACCATGCCTAGCCAGGAGGCATGAATGAATATAAATATTATAAAATGAATATTGCTGTCTGCATTTGGTTCCTGAAAGTGCCATTCTGTGCCGAATGAAGGACGGGGCTGAGGGTGCCCCTTTTGGCCTAGAAAGCGAATACTCAGGTGCAGCTGCTCCCCCCCCGACCCCAGGGAGGTGGGGATCCCCCATTTCCCCCACGCTGGCTACCATGGATGCAGTGGCCCCGGGCTGTACCTGTCACAGAAAGCTCCCACCTTGTCCTGTTTCTGTGAAGAGACGAGCTCTTGCTATTTTTCTGGGCTCCTGGGCTCCAGAGCTTCTCCTGCCTCAGCCTTCAGATTGGCTGGGATGTGTGGAGAATTTTAAAATGGCTTCTATTAAACAATACCATCAACAGAAAGGTGAAAGCCTCGTGGAGGAGGGGGCAGCGTTACAGCAAAAGCCACAGCGCCCAGCTGCAGCTCTGCTCAGTGCTCCTGCGCCTGGCCGTCCCCGACCCTGACCCCGTCCTGCCTTGTGGTCATCCTTCCTGAGACAGGAGGGTGGTGTGGATGTCAGCTGTCATGTTCAAAGCTCAGGACTTGGAACGTACTCTGCTACCTGCATCCCAGCACTCTGGCAGGCCGAGGCAGGAGGACCAGGATTTTGAGCCCAGTTCAGGCAACTGAGCAACTTAGCAAGAGTCTGTCTCAAAATAAAAAGGGCTGGATGTAGCCCAGAGTGAAGCCACTGGGTCCGATCCCCAGGACCACCACAGCAAAAAACGAAAACAAGCTCCAAACATCAAATGCACTTGCATGTGAGTGCACACGCACATACACACGCACGCGCACACGCACATATGCATGCACACACACACGCGCGCGCACACAGAGCCCAGGAGCTTCCCCCATAGGCTAAGTATAGGGTTTGCCCTGGCGAAGCACATCCTCCCGGACTCTCAGACACTGAATACACCGGAAGCAGTTGCTGTGCTTGACTATGTAGGAAACAGGGACAAGGAAGAAGCCCACTGTTCCACACAGTGACTGTAGAGACAGCGCAGGACCCTGGCACTGAGGAGACGAGTCCTGTGAGACAGCAGGACGTGACAGTGGGCACTGCGATGCTGTACGTCTCTGTGCTGGTGTGGGTTAGCACGGCACTCAAGATTTTTTTTTTGGAACTTTCTAGAATCTTTTTCTGAATTATCTTTGATCTATAACTGATTGGCTCTGTGGATACAAACCCTGCAGATACAGAGGCCCACCTGTGCGCCAGGCTGGGCTCAAACTTGACATCCTCCTGCCTCAGCCTGAGTGTGGGATTACAACAGTATAAGAAAGTGTCTTAACACCCAGCAGTGTCTTAACTAAAACAATAGAGTGACTATGCCCACTCCTGGGGTCCCTAACATACCTTGCCCTAGGGGCTGCCCTGCAGCACTGAGCATGGATTCTCCACACAGATGCGCAGGAGTCATAGAACTCCAGCTCTCCAGCTGCCTGGGCTTGAGGCTCACAAGAAGGTCCCAGAAACAAATCTTTCAAAGACCTTCATGAAGGGAAAGCATTTTATAACAAAAGAAGAACAAGCCCTTTCATGTGGACAAGAACAGAACTCCATGGTCTTGTGTTTGAAATTTCAGGGGCTTCTATGTCAGCCACTGGGGTCTGTTTCCTAGGACTGTCTTCCCCCAGGGGTGCAGGGTGGTCGGCTCTGCATCCTGCAGGACTGGGGGCCGGGGTGTGGCTCGCGGCTGCAGCCACGAAGAAACAGGGTGTGGACATGGATGGAAAAGGACATCGCGTCTGCAGGCCCTGTGCTTCGGTGATGCGGGAGTAACGGGGGGGGGGGGGAACACCCCGGAACCCAGCGGCACTTAGAAGCCTCGGAGCCTGCACTGTCCTGGGGCGGGGGGCCCGGGAGGGCCGGAATCTGGCTGAGAAGTGGGGCCCTGCCCGAGCAAGGGACCTGAGGCCGCTCCCGTGTGTCTGTTCCTCGTGGAGGGCAGCACCATCCCGCAGCCTGTGTCCCGGAAGTGCAGGCGGCACCTGTGAGCCGGCAGCCCATTGGGGGCGTTCCCTGTCACACAATTCCGAGAAGATACGGGGACAGAGGAGGTGGTCCCCGGGGCTGCCCAGGCCTGCTGCCTCCAGCGCTGCCGAAAGCTCCGCCTCCCAGGAGTCTAAGCAACGAACAGAACAGAAGGCCACCATTTAACTAGCTACCACTTCCCTCCTTGGGCTCACATGGATGTACCTTTCATGAGGTTCTTTTCTTTAGTCAGCACAGCCAGGGTCGGAGCCTGGACCCTCGTGTGTGCCAGGCTGGACCCTCATGTGTGCCAGGCTGGATCCTCGTGTGTGCCAGGCAAGCGCTCTCCCACGGGGCTACGCCCCGCACAGGTCACTCTTCTGTTTTGCTTTTTTGTTTGTCCTTTGAAACAGGGTCTTGCATTATAGCCCAGGCCGTTAAGAAGAAGGCTAGACCCCAGGCCTCCTTGAGGTTCACAACTCTCCTGCCTCAGCCTCCCAGAGCCTGAAGTTACAGGTGTGTGCACAGCGCGTTCCCGAGACCTGCTTAGAGACTCACTAGACAGACTCACTCTGTGGAGTCCTGGAGTCCAGTGTTGCAGTAGAGAGTTGAAAGCTGAGCACACATTTACAGAAATACTAACTACAGGGCCGGGGATTTAGCTCAGTGGTTCCGGCGCCTGTCTTGCAAGCGCAAGGGCCGGGGTTCGATCCCCCAGTAACCACACACTATACTGGGTGTCGAGACTCATGCCCAGCAGCAATCAGTACCACAGACCACAGTGCCGGGTGTGGTGGCTCATGCCTGCCATCCCAGCACTGGGGAGGCAGAGGCAGGAGGATTGCTGTGATGTGAGCTTGAGGCTGAGCTCAGGGCCAGCCTGAATTACAAAAAATGAGACCCTGTTTCAAAAAACAACAAAAACAAAACCAACTAACGTACAAACTGCAGACCTCTCCCAACCCAGGTCCCTACCAAAAATAAAATACAGTGGATCCTTGACTTACGAACTCGATTTGTTCTCCAGGGCTGGTGGTAATTCAAGCTGGTCAAATGCCTTCAAAGTCTCCCTCCTGTAGTCCTGTACAGAGCTCGGTGTCCTCAGACAGACATCGGCCCAGGATTTCTAATTAACCCCCACACAGGAAAGGATGTGGAAGGTCCCTTCCAGAACACTTTAAGGGTTAAATCTGTAGCTGAGACCATCTGGAAGCACAAACAGCTGGTATTCAGAGCGTAAGACTTTGTTTGGAAGTTAAAACTAAAATTCCAGTCTTGTTTGTAAGTTTATGTCAGTTGTAACTTGATGGTCCACTAAAAAATAAAATAAAAAGTCAGCGCACACCCCCACCCCCGCACAGAAAGGAGATGAAAATCAGCAGTGAGCCGCACGCAGGGCCACAGCGCCCTCTAGTGGGCAGAGCTCACTGCACGGCCCGGAGCCGCGCGGATTTCCGCAGTTTTTTAACCCAGCGCAGCTATGTTAATCCTGCGCCAAAGCCCACGTGTGGACCGCGCCTAGCACAGTATTCGGGTCGGTTCCTCTTCTCAGAGTCCAGAAATCCCGTGTTGCTCTTGCGGAGACAGGCTTCTGTCGCTTCTGCCCATTAGTGCTTAATAAACTGCATGCTTTGTGTACACACACACACACACACACACACTGTCTGAAAAGCAAACCTGACCTGTATAATAACTGGCACTTTGTGTTCCATCCACAGCACCATGTTTTAAAAAAAATGAAATTCCAAGTGATCTCGTATCAAGGTCTTTTTCTAAATATTCATGCTATACACATGAATGTGATTCAAAGTGTGGCTATTTTCTCACATGTCATGGTCTGGGACTGAGTAATTCATCAGTTGGATGGTTATTAAATGGTCTCACAGGGCCAAAATCAAACTATTACTCATTATTTTACGCAGTTTAAGTAGCCCAGGAAGGAGGCTGAGGCAGGCTGCAGCACCAGCCCCCCCAGGTGTCATGGCTTTGTGGGGGATGGAGCATGCGTCGTTCATGATCTGACACGTGAACGGCCTTTACATTTAACCTTCATCGGCAGCCACCAGAACCTTTCATTTCATGTCTTTTGTTTTCTGGCTAAAGGACCAGGAAGGAAGTCACAGTAGAAACCCAACGACCTCCTACGAAAAAACGAGCCAAAATCTTCCCGGGATGGAGGGCGCTACTGAAAAGATCCCCGCTCCTGAGCTCCCAGGCTGTCTTACGCACCTGCAGTGCATTTCCATTAGGTCAGAGAGAAGCTCTGGAAAACCAGCTGTGAGCTGAGAAACAGCGACTCAGCCGGCACAGACCTTGATGAAAAGCTGCCCTCGCTGCAGCCTCTTCCCTCGAGGGACAAGATCCCAGCCGAGCACAGCTGTCTCCAACACCTTCGTCCATGTTGAGAATGACAGCAGAAGACAGGAGAGCCGGGGCCACGGGCTGGGAAGGACTGACCGGATTTTTTTTTTTTTTTTAGACAAGGTCTCACTTTGTAGTTCCGGCTGGGTGTACCCCAGGCCAGCCTGGAACTCACAGCAATCGTCCTGTCTCTGCCTCCCGAGGGCTGGGATCACAGGCGCGAGCCACCCACTCAGCACTGGAGTACGGAATGTGGTTCTGATTGCTGGTGGGTGTGAGTCTGCATGCACAGCACTGTTGTACGTGGTTATCGGGGATCAAACCCGGGGCCTTGTGCTTTCAAGGCAGGCTCGGGAACCACTGAGCTAAATCCTCAGCCCCTAATTTCTCAGAGGAAACTTTCAGAAACATCTGCCCTGTTTGGAGGATGAGAAAACTAACAATATGACAGAGAAATCAGACACAGGAAACAACTGACAAGTTTATGACTTGGCTTTAGGCTCAAATAGAGAGTTACCGTACAACCAAGAAACTACTGAGGCTAACACTCAACTCCTAGGCTGTCCGAGCTCGGCCATCCATGTCAGCGGCAGCCCTGTGCACTTAACCTTCAGTTTCAAAAAAATTAGAGGGACCAGAACATTTGTAGTTTCCAAATCTTGACCCTTCCCAAGCCAGGGGACGTCGGCAAGTGTCCCTCCTGGGTGCCAAGTCAGAGAATTCACTGCCCCATCTTGCCAACCAACTTGAGCCAAATGAAATAGATTCCAACTTGAGAAAATGCTCGAGGGCTGGGGATATAGCTCAGTGGTTCTGGCGCCTGTCTTCCAAGCATAAGGACCCGGGTTCGATCCCCGGTAACCATATACAATACTGGGCGTGGAGACTCACGCCCAGCAGCAACCAGTACCACACACCACAGTGCCGGGCGTGGTGGCTCACACCTGTCATCCCAGCACTTGGGAGGCAGAGGCAGGAGGATTGCTGTGATGTGAGTTTGAGGCTGAGCTCAGGGCCAGCCTGAACCACAAAGCGAGACCCTGTCTCAAAAAAAAAAAAAGAAAATGCATTTGATTCAGCAAAACGCAGCTGCGCAGAGCCGCCCGCCTGCTGCAGACACCCAGCCACTGAGGAGGCGAGCAGACACGCGAATGCGGTCTCCTGAAACCAGGCACACTCTGCTCCTTTGCTGTTTGTTACAGACCACCGCGTCTCCCTGAAATCGTACCTCACAATTTGAACGTGAGCTCAGGGGGATGAGGCACGCAATACAACTAACTGGACTTGAACTTCGAGCCCAACTCATTTCCCTCAGTATCCCCCGAATGAACAGGTGTCAGTCTCTTTCTGTGGAAACTAAGGGATTTTATACAGAAAGAGCCTCTGAATGCAATGGTTCAGTTATTTTGAAATAAAGTATACGGTAAGATGAAAACTAAAAACTAATTTCTTCCCAGTGTGTGTGCTTCGTGGCCCCACGAGTCTCTCCCCACCCAAGGCCGCTCCACCCACGCTCTCCAAGCAGAGCCCAGAAGCCGCCCCCTCCCCCCAGGGCAGCATCTGCGCCTCCCCGCCCCAGCAAACCCGCCCCAGCTCGTTTCCTGGGGCCCCCGGGCTGCTCCACCCTCTCCAGTACCATTCCACCTCCATCTCTGATCAAGTCTCCCTCTCCCCCTCCCAGAGGCCGCAGCCTGGCAGGAGGCCGGCGGGCAGGCACTCCGCGCACCCTGCGCCGTGCCCACAGCGCTTGCCCTTGTGTCCTCACGGGTTTATCAAATCCTAACGCGCGGTGAGGTCTCCTAGGAAACCTCCTCAGTGGATGGACCTGGAGATCAGGGAGTCAGAGGAGCCAGGCTGAGACAAGTATCTCACATTTTCTGATAAATGAATCTTTTTAAAAAACATGAATATGTTTATTTAGAGCTTTCAGTGCATAACATTTCAAATAGTCTTCCCAGCTGCTATAGTTCCAGGGTAGCAGAAACAGAATTTGGGTTAAAACACAGCTCGGAAGCCAGATGTACCCATTTTACATTAGCATCGTGCTGGTAACAAAAGCCAAGAACGAACGACAAATACAAGTCTGTGTGCAGCACAAGGAGAACAGAATACTTAGACGTTTCCTTGCAATGACTGGAAACAGAAATGTAAAAACTTTAATGTTTACTCCCAAATCTCCTTCCATATTCACCGGCAGTTTTCACCGTCCCGGTGTACTCCAGCTGTCGGCTCAAGTTGCTCTGCTCTCACGGGTACTTCCCACTTTCGGCCGGCCGCGAGGGTGCATTTAAAATGGGCAGCGGGGCCGGTGCCTGCCTCAGGAGCGCAAGGTCCTGAGCTCCATCCCAGACAAAAACTAAACGGAACACTAAACGGAACACGCGTTGCGAACACCGAGTTGCTGTGGCCTGACTGGCAAGCGCCAGCCCTGCGTCCCGCTACCCAGCGTGCGGTGGGCCGTCGGGCCCTTCCTCCCCGACTTCCTCCTCCATCCTGGGAACGCGGGGCACGTCGGGAGCGCCAACTCGGGGAGCGGTCCTCGGTAAGGGCTCTCCGCGGAAGGACTTCTCCTCCACCGCTGGCACACCTTCCCGGGCTGTCTCTGGGCTAAAGTAGGACAAAGCCTGCTGCCCGCGCCTGCGAGTGACACCTTCCATCCTGCGGGGAGTCAGCTGTCCCCAGGGCCACTTCAGCCACATTTGCGATCAATTCTTTGCTCCACGGGCACCCACCCTACCCAGGCTGGAGTCACCCTGAAATATGAAATCTTGAATAAAAAAGGGACAATATAAAAGCAGAAAAGAAACTGAGATCCAGGGAGGAGTGGGGGAGGCACAGTGGGCTGGGAGCGGACTCTACCCCAGCAGTTCACGTGGCGGCCACAGGCGAGTCACGAGCCCGCACAGCCGCAGGCGGCACACAGGTCGAGGCGTCTTGCCTGGCGCCCTCTTCTCAGCAGAGGCGACACTTCCTGACAGTTCCCTCCTAACGTGTGATCTTCTTGTTAAACCGAGCCGGATAGCCGAACGTGTGAAGAGCGCACCTGCCCAGGCAGCCAGAAGGCAGGAGACGTGTGAGCATCAGCCGTCCGTGCAGAGCAGACACGCGGCGAGCGAACCTCCTCACCTCCACGCGAGTCACCACCGCTCATGTGCGGGACCCAAACGCATCCTCCCAACTGCCCCGGCCACTGACCCTCACGTGAGGCCGTGGGGTGCATCACGCTTGAACATTTGGGGTGCTCCGAGACGTACTGGGCAGGAGATAAAATACATAAAAATAAAACTCGGTAACGCTCTTCATTACATCGGTCCTAAGCGCACACCAGCCGGTGAGGGAGGCCGGTGCCGGGACGCGGCTGCCCACGCAGCTCCATCTGGCTCCACGCAGCAGCGCCCGCACTGGGAGAAGAGGCCCCAGAGCGCTCCGCTCTATTTGCCTCTTTTGGTCTTGGCTGTTTTCTCCTTTCTTTTTTTCACATGTTTAGGAATTTTGTTTTTTCTTTTCTCTCTCTGGGCTTCCTTGACCATCTTTTTTCGTTCCTGTGAAAACACAAACAATACACCCCAGCAGTTCATTCATTTGGCGCCTTCCTGTTATTCCCACCATGTAAACCAAACATCCCATGTGGACGGGAAATCGGGCTGGGTGGGCTGCGGTGGAAGGGGTAAAATTTCTGAGCTTTTGCTTTAGACAGTACTGAGGACTAGACCCAAGGTCTTCGCACAGAGCTACATCCTCAGCCCTTTTTTATTTACATTGAAACATGGTCTCATCAAGTTACTAGGCCGTCCAGGATGGGCTGCAACTTGCAATCCTCCTGCCTCAGCCTCTCAGAGTGCTGGATTATAGGGGCGCACCCCTAACTCTGAGCTCCTTACACAGATGTAAAGACAGCTATCCCATCTGAAGCATTTCTGTGGGTATTACTGTTCACAACTACTTTTCTGGACAAGTTCCATGTTCAAACAAAAATAAAGATTAGAAAAATACAACATATTGGCTGCTGGGGGACTGAGAAATGTCCTAGCAGTTGAGCGCATCTCTGGCTCATCTTAAGAGCCCAAATCTAAAAGGACCGACCGAGACTGCAGGACGGCAGGTAGCTCCAGGATGGCTCCTTGGCACTGCAGCACTTTGCAGCTCTGATGCCACCACACTCCATGGAGATGATTATCACTGTGCCCAGTGTGCTGGGCGGAGACTGTCCCCAGCAGCCCAATCCCCAGACAGTGCCACCCCTGAAGCTGTAATCAGAGGCACAGTCTCAGCCTCACGCTGAGCAAACCACGAGCCAGCTCTGCTGGGCCCAAGTGAGGTGCAAGGAGGCGGTGGGGCTTCTGCTCACCTTCCTGTCCACGTCGGGCTCCGTGGCGTGCTTCTGGCCCCGCGCCAGGGCTCCCTGCTCCTCTGAGCCACTGTCGGAGTGCGCCGAGCTCCCGGCATCTTCTGAATCACAACAGGTCTTTTCCTGATCTTCGCTTTCTAGGAGTGCGGGGACCTGGAAATCATTAGAGCCTCATTATGTGAAGCCATCGTTAAACCTGTCACTGTTAGGATTTGAGTTTCAATGCTGCCGACATATTCTGAAAAAAAACATTCCAAACAGAAATATCAAGACAGCAGGATCAACAGCAGGGGACTAAGAGCACCAGGAGCCAGCTGTTCCAGCAGGGCCCAGAACAGACCTAAAAGAGGGCACAGGGCTTCCGGGGACCGAGACAGGGCCAGAACTGTCGCTGCTATCGGCATGCAGCAGAAGCTGGGGTGCTGGGGCACAAACTGCGCCTACTCATCAAGGCTGAGTTTCCTTGGACGCCCTCGCAGCTTTACCCTATGAGCCACATTTCTAGCAATGACCAATGCAATTAATAGGAAAGACAATTTTCAGCCAAGAGAATGTTTCATGTCTGAAAATGGAGCAGTTGTTTGTTTTTTTTTAAAAAGCAGGATTTTTTTGTTTTTGTTTTTGTTTTTTAATTATCTTTATTGGTACATTGTTAAAAAGCAGTTTTTAAGAGGGTGATTTCTTTTCATAGTCTGTTTTTATTTTCCCTTCAGTACTAGGAATTGAACTTTGGACCTCGCATTTGCCAGGCAGGCGCAGCACCACTGAGCTATACCCTCAGCCTTTCCTTTTATAAAGTAAGATCTTTAAAGGCAACTGTAAAAAAGATCTCCTAGCTGGCTGAGGCAAAATCTTCACGTCCTGGACCTGTAAACATCAACTGCCTATCATTTCCTGTTGTGAACTGACCGTGGGCCCCACGCCAGCATCCCAGCATGCGGGAGTGTGGCAGCTCCTGTAGTTGAGTTCTTTCCAGAGAAAAGACAGACAGAGGTCAGCAAGCAGAATGCACTCCCTCAGTGAAACAGTTGATATGATTTTAATAAGAGACAACTGCCATTATTACTAAGCTGTCCTTCTAAAATGTACAACACAGCAAGACTGTCCTAAGAAATAACAATTTAATTTGCATGCCACTGGCTTTCAGTTTTATGTCCATGAGGAGTCTTCACAGATCATTAATACACGCTCTTCTTACCTTCTGAACTCCTGACAAATCTTTCTTCAATCCTGTCACAGTCTGGTAGAGAATCTTGTAACCGAAAGGAAAAGAATTGCCAAAATCAGTGTAAGACGAGACAGTAATATACATACAGCAGCCTAACAAAGACTGTGGCCAAATGATAAAGAACAGACAGACACTATTATGCCTGTTCCACAGGTCAGATCCAGGCAGCCACCTGCTGGTGTCATGCCTGACTGCGGTCCAAACCGGTCAATGGAATGTCTCCCCCATGAACAACCTCACCTTTTCCTTCCCAGTAGGTGCATCTTACCTGTGGCTACATTCATCTATTACCAAAAGCGTTTTTAATTCCATGGACAAAAGTTCTGGGTGGATTTTTTTGTTTTGATGTTTATGAACCTACATAAATATCAACTTTGCTTCCTTGCTTACAATGCCCCAAATATTTACAGTCTGGTCTACTAGGAGAAATTCTTTTCCTGAAACGTTAAAATATGTGCATGTCAATGGATCCAGAGTAACTGCTCACTGCTGGTTTCCTGGATACACCCTGCTCTTGCTGCAGCTGGTGTCCTGGGCTGTTCCGTGCATCTTGCACGCAGGCACACACCCTGCCTTCCTCGCACACCCAGGCAACAGGCGTGTGCACAAGCGGCCATGTGCACTGTGCTAGTTCAGAGCCAGCATTTAGGAGGAGGCGCTCGAGACGGCTGGGCCAGGCTCGGGCGCAGTGCTGCTCCCCAGGAAATCAGCTACGTACGTTGTCCTGCTGCGCGTTCATGGCCATGTCCTCCTCCTTGAGCTTCATCATTATATCCATGTCCCGTTCGTAGTTCTTCACTTCGTTCAAGGTTCTGGGAATGTACGCTCGCTTGAACACCTGAGCAGGGTGAGGAGAGCAGGTGGACACTCACTCGTGCGCTTCCCACGGTGCCTCCAGGCCTCACCTGCACGCCACAGGGGCCTGAACCACGCCTCAGCGGCACGCCACGGGGGCCTGAACCACGCCTCAGCGGCATGCCATGGGGGCCTCAGCGGCACGCCACGGGGGCCTGAACCACGCCTCAGCGGCACGCCACGGGGGCCTGAGCCACGCCTCAGCGGCACGCCATGGGGGCCTGAGCCACGCCTCAGCGGCATGCCATGGGGGCCTCAGCGGCACGCCACGGGGGCCTGAACCACGCCTCAGCGGCATGCCATGGGGGCCTCAGCGGCACGCCACGGGGGCCTGAACCACGCCTCAGCGGCATGCCATGGGGGCCTCAGCGGCACGCCACGGGGGCCTGAACCACGCCTCAGGGCTGGAATCTACCACTGTCTCCAACCCAACTCAGCCCAGCTGTGCACACGCGCTGGGTGCTGCTGAGACCAATCTAAAAATACTAATCACAAAACACTACGTTTTTTATGATTTATTTTGAGGAAAAAAATCCCACTGGAACAAAGTTCAGGTTACTCTTAGAACCACACTCCGCCCACTCATGTGCATTCCACAAGCTCTTCTGAGGAGGAAGGAAAGGAGAGAACCCAGCAGAGCCTGTCCGTGGGAGTCACCCAGCAGCTGCCTCTGCCCCGCAGAGGGACTAGGAGCCTGCATGGGGTGTACGCTGGTAAAGCCAGCACTCAAAGGTCACTGCGAATTCCAAACCAGCCTGCGCCACACAGTGAATTCACTAAGGCCAGCCTGCACTATCCAGCAAAACCCTCCCTCAGAAACACAACAAAAAACCCAGAAGCAGAAACAAAAATCCACAGAAGTACCGCTTCATCAGCCAGCACGCTAAGATCTGCTGGAATTTTCAAAAGCCTAGTGTGATTCCTTTTTAAAAAAAATACCCTAACCTCCTCCTAAACTAAAATAAAGTTTGTTCTTACCAAGAGATGGGTTTTTAAAATCTACAATATACAAGGAATCAACTTGAAGTAATTTAAAAACTGAGCATCCCCCCAACACACACTGAACTCAGGGCCTCTGCACTGGGCCACGTCCCAGCTCTTTCTAAACTCTTTCATGCCGAGACAGGGTCTCCCTAAGTCACTAAGTTGCCTGAACGAAGCTCAAACTTGCAATCCTCCTGCCTCAGCCTCTGAGAATCCTGGGATTCCCAGAGTGCACTAACACGACAGCTCAGGCTTTTTCTTTTGGACTCACACACACCACAGCTCTTTTAACAACTGAATGAAATATAAATTACTCAGCTTAGCTCAGCTGAATTCTGTACCAGCTGTTAAAAACAAATTCATGCTCCACCAGCACATACATGTACTGCATGTACAAATAAACCTCAAAACACCAAAAAACAAAACCCACCTCTTCATCCACATGATCTTGACTGGACCGCTCCTCCTTGGTCCTCTGCGAGGCTATTTCCATGGCCTTGGAGAGAAGTCAAGAGGTCACCTTCCTCTACTTGGCTTAGACAGGGTGTTTGCCCCATTCCCTCTCCATATGAACCTATTTCAATCTTTGTATGTGTCATCCCTTCACACTTCAGAAAGGACTTAAAACAACTTAAGGCCAGGGATTTAGCTTAGTGGTTTCAGCACCCTGCCTTGCAAGCAACTAGGCCCCGAGTTGGACCCCCAGCACCAAAAAAAAAAAAGGAATTAGTGTGGACAGTACTGGTATTTTCCCGACAGCAGTCACCAAGACTGCTATTAACAGATGAACAGATAAACGAAACATGTGTGCATGTGATGGGATACTGCTAGCCTTAAAAAAGAAAGATCTTGGGCTGGGGAGTTAGCTCAATGGTTCTGGCGCCTGTCTCGCAAGCGCAAGGACCCGGGTTCGATTCCCCGGTAACCACATACAATACTGGGCGTGGAGACCCACACCCAGCAGCAACCAGTACCACATACCACAGTGCTGGGCGTGGTGGCTCACGCCTGTAATCCCAGCACTTGGGAGGCAGAGGCAGGAGGATTGTGATGTGAGTTTGAGGCTGAGCTCAGGGCCAGCCTGAAACACAAAGCGAGACCCTGTCTCCAAAAACCTAAAAAAAAAGAAAGATCTTGTCACATACTACTACATGGACAGACTCTGAGGACAGTACTCTCAGTGAAACAAGCCAGCTACATGAAAGGCAGGCACTGTACGACAGGCACGAAGTGCTGAGTGGGCTAATACACAAGACAGAATCCAGAGCGGTGGTGGCTCAAGCCTATTCAATTGGCAGTTTTGGTCTGGGGTGACAAAGAGTTCTGAAGGCGCACAGGAGTGATTCAAGCAGAATAAGATCCATGTCCTTGGTGCCACTGAACTGCACATTTAAAAATGGCTGAAATACGGCTGAGAATGTAGCTTAGTGGCAGAGGCCTTGCCTAGCATGGCAGGGCCCTGGGTTCAAATTCCAAACCACCAAAACAAAATTGGTTAAACAGTAAATTTTATGCTATGTAAAGTTTATTACAACTTTTTAAAAGATTCTTTATTAAGGCTTCTAAGGGCCAGGGATTTAGCTCAGTGATTCTGGCGCCTGCCTTGCAAGCACAAGGAACCCAGTTCAATCCCCGGGAACCACGTACAACAATACTAGGCATGGAGACTCATGCCCAGCAGCAAGCAGTACCTCATACCATAGTGCTGGGCATGGTGGTTCACGCCTGTAATCCTAGCACTCAGGAGGCAGAGGCAGGAGGATTGCTGAGTTCAAGGCTGAGCTCGGGGCCAGCCTGAACTACAAAGTGAGACCCTGTCTCAAAAAACAGAAAAAAGAAAAGAAAGGCTTCTGAGCCGGGTGTGATGGTGCTTTTTTGTAGTCCCAGCACTCAGGAGGCTGAGGCAGGAGGATCACCATGAGTTTATGAGGCCAGCTCAGGCCATATAGTAAGTTCGAAGCCAGCCGGAACTATAGAGTGAGAGACTATGCCAGGGGGAAAAAGAGAGGCTTCTGAGAAATATGGAGAATGAATGATCAAAATCTAACGGGTTTCCTGCTATACATTCACGAAGGCTGACAACTGAGGTCATCCTGCCAAATGACAAAAGCCAAGGAACCTGGGTTTCCACTGGCTGTTTTGTCTTATTTTGGGAGATGTTGCCCCAGCTGCTCCTGAACTGTGGGCTCAAGCAAACCCTCTGCCTCACCCTCCCAAACGGCTGGGACTTCAGGCACCCAACCAGGCATCTGCCTCTTGCTTTATTTTTAATTCTCATCTGGGAAATCAGAGGCTTAGGAAGGTGTCAAAATGAGTAAATTACACTACGCAATCCGAGTTTCTTAAAAGCGTCACGCAAATGCAATTCTACTGCTGTTCTTGAGTCTGTCCTACCTTTGTGAGGTAAGCGTCCATGTTCTCCTGTGTAACGGACGGATCCGTGATGAACTCGAAGAGCTCCCGCACCGTCATCACGGCAACGGCGTGCTTCATGAAGAAATCTGCCAGAAGGAAAACGCTGCTGGTAGTTTATAAGGGCGAGAGTTGTTCCCACCTCCCAGCACAGGGTTTAAGTTTTATTGCTCGGAACAAGTTAATGACAAGATTTTTGTGTGAGGGGCTGGGGGTGGAACTCAGCGCTTGATGGCTGAGCTACTCCAAGCCCCGAGTGAGATTTTACACCACAATTTAAGTGAGCGCAGGACACACAGACCCTCCTTCCATCTCACCATTAACGTTGGCACAGTCCTTCCTGAGGAACTCCAGGGCGTGGGGGTGGTCATGCTCCACAGACTGAGAGACGTCAATGATGTACACACCGCCACCGTGGTAGCTGTGGGCAGAGACCACAGGTGGACAGCTACTACTTTACTGCATACTTTGTTTTAAAGAATTCTATTCCTCAGAACATGGGAAACAATTCACAAAACGACCACAGTGGATAAGGAGGAGCTGCCCTGCTCAATAAGAGAGGACAGCAGACACAACCTCCCCAGCCAGTTCTCGGGCAGGGACCACATCTCAGCTGTTACCATGTGGAATTTAGTATAACTTCACAGGCTGGGAATTTGCTTATTGCTTTATTTTTAAAATTGATTTTATTGGTACATTTTATACATACATTATGATCACTTAACACTGAGAATTTGTACCTGTACACGACACATATTGGTTCTCATTTTTTCTGCCTATTATTTTAAAAAGGACACGAGGTGACTTATGAGTGGCCCCTAGGGGACAAACCCCACTCACAGCATGTTAAATTCGCTGAGATCCGCGTGCACCAGTCTGGCATCCTGATACATCCTTCGCATGTACTGAATCACCTGCAGATACAGCTCCCGAGCCTTGGACTCTGATAACTGGACATTCTTCAAGAGTGGTGCAGGCCTCGAGTAAAAATAAAACAAACCAAGGTAAAATGAAGAACACACATTCCTGCCTTAAACTATGTCACTGCATGCCCTTCTCTGCTATGCCTCATCCTGTATAGGACAGGTCAAGTCCCTGTAACTGCCGCACTCTAAGAATCTGCCAACAAACAGGTAACTTCTCAGCATATCAGATGAAGCAGCACTCAGAACAGGGTTAACTTTGTTATTCTGAAGCACTTTCAAACTTCAAAAGTTAAACTGCTAACATGTATGAATGCAATCAGTGGGAAAGATTCATACAAGGAGCAATTTAAATGGAAAATTCAGATAATAGGTAATACAAAGCACTTAAATATACAGCTCTATGCATGAAGTTCTGGGCCTTCCATATACTTACATGTCATCTTTGCCAATGAAACCCATGACAAGAACGTGACTTCTTAGCATTATTGGTTCGGGACATGGTATCTCTGCTGTGTTTAACCTGTGGCAGCCCATAAAAGACAACACAATGTCAAAAAGGCATCTACACAGATTCAGAGAGCCACAGTCCAGACTATGCTGCTGTTAGCAAAGAGCACCAGGCCCTCTCCATTGTAATAGCATCTTCCACATAGTCTAAGAAACCAAGGACTTCGAGTTGTACCAGCATGTACCACTAAGAACAACAAAACACTGCCCTGTAAAGAATCACACCCCATAGCGTGTAATAGCCACTCCAATATCAGAGGTATTAAACCGTGAAAAATATGCATCTTAGAACTGATGGGAGGTATAGCAGGTATATCAACACATTTTTTGAGTTGATAAGGCTGAAAAATGCTTAGTAAAAACCATTGTATTTGGGCTGGGGATGTAGCTCAGTCACACTGTGCCTGGCTGGCAACTGCAAAGTCCTGAGTTCTATCCCTACTACCACAACAACAACAACAAAAAGAATGAAAAAATTGTTTAACTCATACCTACCTAATAGCTAACGGATTACAAGAATGCAAAAGAACTTTCTAAGTAAGAAATACCTGCTTATAGGAAATTATCTAGTGCACAGCACCTGTATATAACATCTAACAGGCTGAAAGACATGGAAAGGGAGTGGAAAATCGCAAATTTTAAGAAATCCTGATCTCAGCAAGGTATGTGGTTTTTCTCCCTTTGTCTCTGTTGTATCCAAAACTGGCCTGAAATTTAAAAACTGACAGAATAATGTGTTTAAAACAGTTAACAATTAAGAAGCGACACGTCATTATCATAACCAACTGTGTCACTTTCCCACTGAAAGTCCTGTAGCAGCTCTGATCTTCCTCAGTACAAATCTGAGTGTTATCATATGGCTTCGGGCCTGCTGAAATGCGCTGCCTTGCTGGACGGACGAACACTGCAGTGCAGTCCTAAATGGAGCTTGGACAGCGGGTGTCGTTCAGCACTGTCTCGGCTGCGTCACGCAGCAGCACCGTGTGACTGCGACCGGAAGAGCGGGTGCCGACACAGACCCGCACACCCACTCACCTACCTGATCAAGTTCCTCATTTCTTTCTCTGCCCAAGTTTTCACCATTTTTCTAGGGTTTCCTTTACAATAGCCATGACGAAACCTTGGAAAAGGACAATACTTATTAATTATTTCAATCCTTCATTATTCTTTTGTTTCAAGAAATGAAAATTAAAGAATCGGGCAAAACAGAAATCTGAGCTCACCTGAATTCCCCACTTACATACTTATCCCGATCTTTGAAAACCAAAATGGAAGTTTTGTAAATTTTGATTGCTCTGCTCTTTCCATCCGCTGTGCTGGCATGGTATACATTAGCCTATTTTAGGTCAAAAACAAAATGTATAGTGTTTATTTTTCCAAAGTATTGCATTTGATTCAAGCCTCAAAAGTCAAGAGAAATGAAATAATATTCATGAGGAATACCACTAACTCTAGAAGATGTGTTACAATATGAAACATCAAGTCAAAATACACAGTAATTTAACACAGTAATTTATCTCAATATGTGGTCACATCAACAGCGGGCCACATCCGCCGCAGCGGCCCCATAAACCCTGCCCTGCACTGGGCTGCAGCTGTGTGAGCCCGAGTGCACCATCTGCACAGCAACAAACCCACCGGCCGGTCTTCGGAGGGTGTCTCGTTGAGAGATGGCAGACTGCACACACAGGACCCGATTTCTATTTTTGTATGGGAGAATCGGTTTTAAACTTTTGCACCTCAAATACACAAAATATTGTAAAATAAATCTAATTCTTATACAATGAGTTTCTAATTTTAAAATGTCTTTTTTAAAATATCCATTAAAAAAAAAAAGAAAAGAAAAAGTCTGAGTCAGAAATAAGACCACAACTGGGATGCAGCACTGGGGACTGACCCCAGTAGCACCATCACCGAGCTACGTCTCTAGCTCTTTCCACTTTCTGTTATTTTGTAATCGCAGCTTGCTGTTGTCCAGCTGGGCCCAAACCTGTGCTCCGCCTCCTCACTCAGCCTTCCAGAGTGCTGTGATCTCAGGCCTGCACCGACACCTCACTCCTGGCCAGCAATTTTATCATGAAAACTCAGGCCTGCAACAGTCTAGCCAGAGAGGCTTACTGGTGGGTACCAGGAGACTCAGTGGCAGAGGGAGAGAAAATAGCTGTGACAGCAAAAAGGGTAGTTACACACACAACTTCCCTCTGGTCCCAACTGTGAACAAGACCAGGCGCTGTGAGCTGCCCTGGGCTGAGTGCGGCTGTCACTTCCCTCATTCTCACACACGTCCCCAGGGTCTGTGCAGGCTAGGCAAGTGCTCCTACTGGATTACAACTCCGGCACCTTCCTTTCTCTGAAAGGCACAATCTATTTACTGAGTTTCAGTTGTAATCTGAGAACACTGAGTCATCCAGAGAAGCTCACTTCTTTTCCTGTGCTAATGCAGCCATTTATCTCTGATATGATCCCTCTCGTCAACAGCTTGAACAAAATCATCCTTGTTCTGGGATCCAAAACCTAAAAAGAAATGCAAAAAGTCAGAAGTCCAGAAGGTGGTTCTAAACCCCATTGAGACAACACAGGCACACCTTGGGGGCTGCGGCGCACACACTGCCCTGGGAGACCGCAGGGGTCAGTGTTTGCACTCGCTCAGAGTTCTGGTAATGCACGTGGAAAGGTGGAAGCTACAGGGACCAGGAACCCACACCAAGGTGCTCCAGTCATGAAAACCACGGTGCTCAAGTGAGAGGGAAGCAGCATCGGACCAGTATTAACTAACATCGATACAATGCCAACTGCCGAGCAATTTTATATTCTCTAGTCACCACAAAGAAAGAGATAAAAACCCCGGGAGAAGTGCTACTCCTCTGGGGATGCAGTGGCTGATACAGTGGTGTTTTTGTCTTAAACAGCAGTGTTTGGGTCTGCAGGTAGAGAAGCTACTGTTCCGAAATGTGTTTGTGCGTGTGTCTGGGTGGGGGGCACAGTGGTAGGCAGTGATAGCTCACTTCCTTCAAACCAGACATCTGAGCCAGTGGTAACATCCAATCACCTCTCTCTGCCTGTGGGAAAATTAAGGGCCAATTTCCACCCCATCCCCCCTTAAGCAGGAAGAATAAAACACATAATTTCTGAAAGAAAAGGTATTTCAATGAGAAATTTGAAAGCATTACCCCTCGTTCCCCTCACACACTCTGCTTCACGGCAGATAGTCTGTTTTCTAAGAAAGTGTACAGAATTCCTACCCACCTTGCTTAAGAAAGTTTCCTAGTCCGACAATCTCTCTGCCTCCCAAAAGCAGAAAGGACTGCACGGTGGTTTCACAGGGCCGTGAAGAGCCATGACTGTGATTAATCAACTAACGATTCTACTCTAAAGCCAAATGTGTATTAAGTTCAAAAGTATAAAAGTAGTCATCTTATACAGGTGTAGTTCTAGGTAGCAGTAGCATTAAGAAAGGATAAAAGCAAACTGTAAGTCAAAGAGGGAAGAAATGCTAATTTGAAATAAGACCTTGCAAAAGATTTAAATTGTACCTGTTCTACAGTTGCTCTGTCTGCCTTATCTTTGATGCGATACCTAACCAAAAACAAAAAGTATTGTTGACATATTCAAAACTGAGAAGCCAAAATAAAGCTTCTACATGTACATCATTTCATGAAAATGTCTAAGCAGTTTCTTTCCCAAGGGGATTTCATGATTCCACAGCAGATCCCTCCCCGGGAGATGCTTCCTTCACCCCACTGGGCACACACTCCGTTCTCTAGGGTAACGGCGGATCAGCCCTCCGCACTCCTGGAGCACTGAGAAGAGCGAGGCTGGCAGAGAAATGGCCAGTCTACCTGTCCCGCAAATCCTCAGTGAGTCTAAGCACAGAATGAGAGCCATTTATTTATAACGCCTTCTCTGCAGTCTTCAAATGCAGCCTCTACTTCAACCCTGATACCAGATAACAAACTCTAGCACACGGACAGATTCAAACACAAAGGAACGGACAGGCCAGCAAGGAGCAAGAGACTACTGGGTTTTTCTAAAAGCTGGTCTCTTGGACAAAGCAATACATCACAAGGGGCCGGGGATTTTAGCTCAGTGCCTCCAACAGAAAGGTCCTGAGTTCGACACCCAGGACTGCAAATCAATCAGTCAATCAATCACAGAAAAGTTGACTTTTAAGTTCAGTTCTAACACTGTTAGTTGTAGTGTTATTTTTTATAATCCAGTGATAATAAAATTTAGTACATAAGAGCAGTTAGCTAGATTTTAAAACAATTCTTTGTAAACAAAAGAATAAATGAAAATAATTCTCATATCTTTAGTTGACTGGATTCTTAAAAAAAAACTTTGTGGAAGGAAATAATTGTTAACAAATTCTAAAACAAGACCAGTTTTACACATTTAGCTTAAATTGAAAGCTACAAACACATCATTACGCCATGAAAGCAACCTGTGACTTTTGCAAATTAGTTTTATCATGTATTTCCTAAGACTGACTTAGTATTTTCAAATTACCTTTTATAGACTATTCTCTCTTAAGCTAAGAAAAGGACACAAATGAGCACCCTCTGCAAAACAACTCTGCTACTTAGAGTTCATAGTATCACCTATATTTCATGATTTAAAATGCTACTTACATGTCTGCTTCCTTTTGTCTAGACTTCTCGGTGACTTTATTTATGACAGAATCAGTAACATTTAGCTTATCTAAAAATAAAAAATGCATTATGTGAATAATATATAAAATAAAGTCATTAACAGCCCCTCTGAATAAAAAAAAATGCTAAACTTTTCGCCTTTCTTCCCTTTTCTATTTCTTAAGTACTGTATACTTGATATAGTTATCAAAAATACTTAATTTTTCTAAAGACAGGCACTAAATCCTGCTCCCTCATAATGCGAATTGTCACTTTCACCACTACAGCGATAATCTTCAGTCAGAATGTTATAGAACTCAAGGTAGAGAAAGAGCTCACAATACTGTGTCTGCATATTGCAGTATTTGCAGACAGTTTAGATGACAAGACTTGTGCGAGGTTTATAATCAAAAGATGGATTCTGCTTGCTTTGAGATGCGACGGCTCAGATCAGCACTGGTTCTCCGCCTCACCAGTTGAGTAAATGATCAATGTCTACAAAAAGTCTCGAGTGAAACAAACTAGAATTTTCAACATGCTTTCAGCTTTGAGAGGGTCCTATGTTCTAACATAGAACGGATAAGGACATGCAATGGGCACCGCTAACTTCATGTTCCCACAGCACGAGAGCAAGCAACACGGACATCGGTCCCCCTGAAGCCATGTCCTTAAATCACTGAAAGCTTTAATTTTCTTTAAGTGGTATCACTGGGTTGGTAACACCCAACTCATCATTTTCTGATTCAATAAAATTGTCTATCACCTCGGGGTTTTTGAAGAATTTCCTCAGAGCCCAGCAAAGTAATATATTCTATAACTCACCTAGATTAATTTTATTCTCAAATTTCCGCAAAACCTTGTCGGCTGGAGTAGACATTTTAGCTGCACTGCAGCTGGAAGTCTGTCGATTTGCCTACAAGAAATGAGTTTAGAGTCTAAGGGATTAGCTGCAAACACAAACTAAGGCCCTTGCCACATGCTCCTCTTTGTCGGCACTGCCTATTAAAGCACCCATGCTGGCAGGACCATCCAACCTGCTCAATCCTTTCTTTATTTTTCACGGTCACATATATTTTTGATATAAATAATGTACAGGACACACATCTTGACGCCCTCCCACTGCTGCACAGGTAGGGCTGGCAACGTTTTCAAACAGTTGATTGCTGAGCGCTTGCAGCTTCCCCATGGCAGCTTTGACCAACTCAGACAAATGCAGGCTCTCAGCCTCTGGGGGACGGCCTGGGACCCGGCCTGTACCCACAGGGTCAGTGAGCCCATCCTGGCACTCGACTAGCCCTCTGCCCTCCATGGCACCTCACCTGCCTGGCACAGTCAATGGGTGTGCAGCCCTACAGGGCACCAGTAGCTCGGCCAACCTTGGCAGTCACGTGTGGAGGTGCTATGTCCTTCTCTGGGGAAAGAAGCTGGCCAGGTCACCCAGGGACAACAGGCACAGACATGTGTCCAAGTTGCCTGTCCACACACTTGAGTGTGCCGGTCTCTGATCGTGACCCCATTGCTGTCCCAGCAGGGAAGTTTATACACAAATGCCAGTGTCTGGTACGTGGCCCGATGAACTCTGAATCTGAGGGGCAGACCTGGTCCTGGGCGCTGGTTCTGCACCAGCCACTCTGCACTTCTATGTGGAAGCCATGTGCACGGTGCGCTCCGGGGCCAGTGCCGAGGCTGAGGGGCTCGACAATGGACATGCGGTGTCCCAGGCTCTAATCATGTATCAGCACACCTGACTGATGGATGCGCAGCCACGGTCTGGGGCGCTGTGGTCCGCACACACCTCCACTCAGGGATGCACACATCCTCAGCAGGCATGCAGCCCTCCCTCTGGGCCAGCGTGGGAGCTTTGGGCGGAGGCCATCCTGCTCCCTGCCCGGCTCCAGGAAGGCTCGAGCACAGCCCCCTGGCTGGGCTGCGTGTATCTGGCTGAGGATCTATCCGCAGGGCTGGCACAGACACTGTCCTGTCCACCTACCTGTGTGCCCCTGGGTGTATGCCCACAATGCCCTGCAAAGCCACTCAATCCTTTTTAAAAAGGCCTTTGTAAGAGATGATTACTCACTAGAAGAGGCCATAATGTTCACTTCTCTTCATTGTAATCTTCATTATGATAAATTAAATGTATTATTATTCTACTCTGATTTACAGATATAATACTTAAGAATGTCCATTTCCCCTAAACTGTTTTATTAAGAGCTAAGACTAACATTAAACTCATCCTAATAGTTTCATTTTGGGTCTAATGTCTCAAGAAAGAGAAAGATTAAGGATAAGCCTTTGCACATAAGATTGGTGTTATACAAGATTTAAAGAAGTGGCAATCAGTACAGGTTGGAGCTACAGGATAGTACAGCCTTCAGTTACTCAATTCCTGGATCACAAAAGTCCCTTTAAAGAAGACGACACAGCAGGTACCATGAACGTGTACCTGTGGGTGACTCCCTCCACTCCAGGCACAGCCCTTGGTGAGTTTTCCAACTCCATCATCCCAGTCCCAATCATCGTCATCATCATAGTCCTCCTCCTCCTCCTCCTCTTCTAATTCGCTGTCACCTTTATTCTCAGCCATGTTATTTTGAAGATCTTCAAGTAGAGTGCCATTTTCAGCTTTAACTGTCTTCAAATCTGTGTTTTCACTAAAAATAACAACATTTTGGCTTATTTACATACCCTCCAAGTACACTCATATATATTTATTTACGATATAACAGACTAAACATATGCTGATAAATCTGCTTTCCTTCACCTCCAAAAACCAATTCTCAATGCCAATTCTCCTGCTTCTCAGTTATTTGCCACAACTCAGTCATACCCAACGTCTACTAGAAAAGAAGTTTATCATATGTTAGGCCCACATCTGCCATAGTGAAATTAGACTGTGCATTATTCTCCCTGCTGAATGAATAAACTCTGGTCAGTGGACCAGGTTTGGGAATCAGTCTAAATTTAGCTGTCTTACCTCAAACTCCATACCACTTTGCAACACAAAGAACTCCAACTAGCCCTTGCTGACAGAGAGAAGGGATGGTTCAAACACTACATAACGAAGGAGGCAAAGCGTAAGACCAGAAGAGAGGACTGTCAACAGAGAGAACAGGTCCAGGATGAAGACAGCAGAGCATCAGGTTTTTTGCAATCTATGAACTGTGCTACTGGATATTCTTAGTTTTTCAAGAGAAGATAGAAATCTGGACATTTGCATCAAATCACCCATTTAACTAGAATATGGAATTTTTACAATAGTCTGCCAGCCAAATTCAACATATATTGCTAGTTTTGACTTTTCATGTAAAGTTAAGGGCAGAAATCCTGTAATACAAATAATAATATGTACCACATAAAAACAGTCAAACAGGGTCCGGGGATTTAGCTCAGTGGTTCCAGCTCCTATCTTATAAGCGCAAGGACCCGGGTTCAATCCCCGGCAACCACACACAATACTAGATGTAGAGACTCATGTCCACCAGCAATCAGTACCACATACCACAGTGCCAGGTGTGGTGGCTCACGCCTGTAATCCCAGCACTCAGGAGGCAGAGGTAGGAGGACTGCTGTGATGTGAGTTAGAGCCTGAGCTCAGGGCCAGCCTGAACTATAAAGTGAGACTCTGTCTCAAAAACAAACAAACAAAAAAGACCAGTCAAACAGGCATTTCAGTAAAATCAAGTATCAATCCCAATGTATGAATTAAGTCATGGCTCAAGGCTTCAAATCCATGTGGGCAAGAGTAGGTGGAGAACAGAAAATCAATAAATACCGGAAATGTATTAATACTTCATAAATTAGCCCCTTAACTACCAACAACCTAGAGTGGTATGTTAAGTTATGACTTATTGACCCCAAGGCTGCTCACCTCAGTCAGGCAATGCTTTGCCGAACTTAGCAGGGTGTTGTGTAGCACAGCTGGCCTCATTCTACAGATGCCACCAGTGCACCCCTCCACACACTGTCACAAACAAAAATGCCTCTAGAGATTGCCAAAGGCCCTTGGCTAAGGAACAAAAATCACCCAGTGGAGAACCAATGACCCTCACCTTGCCCTGAGTGGATGGAAAATTACTGCACTCATGACCATTTTTTATTCACCAGCCATGCTGGCTTCTGCCCACTTAAATTCTTCCAAAGGACTTTTGTACAGTGATCTGTAACCTTATGACCAGAAAGACCTTCTCATTTCTCTGGCTAATGCCTACTCATCCATCCTACATCAGCTTGGGGTCATTTGCTCACCAATCCGAATGGTGTTTGGCAGTGTACCCTTCTAACACTAGATATGACACACTGAACGTGGTCAATGTGTACCTATTGAAAGTATACCCACCTAATCAAATTTGCTTGTAATGAAATTATATGGCACATATAAAAGTATGAAATATTCTTGAAATCTCAAAATAACTTTCATTTCTTTATGTTATTTTTAATGCTGTTTTCACAGACGCCATATCCAATTTACCACTAAATTCTGCCACTTCTACCTCCAAAGAATATCTCTATGGGAGTAGGGAATTTAGCTCAGTGGTTCTGGTTCCTGCTTTGCAAGGACAAGGTCCTGGGTTCGATTCCGGGTAACCACATACAACAATGCTGGGTTTGGGGACTCACGCCCACCAGCAATCAGTACCACATGCCACAGTGTGGGGCATGGTGGCTCATGCCTGTAATCCCAGCACTGGGAGTCAAGAGACAGGAGGATTGCTGAATTTGAGCCTGAGTTCAGGATCAGCCTGAACTTACAAAGTGCGACCCTGTCTACACAGCTGAAAGATTCCTTTAAATCATAAAGCAAATGATGTCACTACATGGGTAAAATCCCTCCCTTGCCTTTCTTTTTAAGATCTGTCCAATATCTACTTCTTCACCCTCACTTGTCTATCTCAATCACCTTCACTTTGTGTTGGGCCCTAGCCTTTGCTTCCTCCTCACAGCCAGAAGGATTCCACCCTGGAGACTTCATTTGTCCTCTATTCTTCCTAGCTCCTTTTTGTCTTTTAAATACAGACTAACCCCTGCCTGACCACTACTTTAGTATCTATTATTTAATTCTGTACGTAACGCGTCACTATCTGATTGCTTTTAATGGTTTGCGCCCTCTAAGCAGAAGGTGAAGTTCGTCCTATTCATCACTATCTCCAGCTGGAGACAAAAACTGGCATACAATACAGTAATGGCTCGGTAAGTAAGAACGGTAATTGTGGAATGATGAATGTAGATGAAACACAAAAATCTGACTCCCAGTTATCTCTAACTCTGCCTGCTGGCTAGGTTGACCGTTTTGGGAGCCTACAAACTCCCTTAACAAGTGACTTTCCCAAGCTCGGCCCTGCAACAGGAAAAACCCAGCCGGGATGGAGACTCTGAGATAGCCTCTAAACCACAAACAAGTGCCAACTTCTCAAGAAGAAAGCAGACTCTAAACAAAGTCTGCGTGCTCCCCGGCCGCCTACCTGTCTGAGGACTCCGCGTCATCGAACTGGCCGGGTACCACCTGGCTCATCAGGAGCCGCCGATAGTCCATGACGGAGGCCTCCCGCCCTTCCCGGGGCAGGAGTACCACAGAGGATGGTTTTACCTACAGCGAACCCAACCACCTCTCTGCGAACCCTCGCCTCAAGGACCGCGCAGAAGCCCCCAAGCCAAGAGCACCGACCACGTGCAGAAGAGCTCCCGAGATCTACACATCCAGTTCCCCAGGACACCCACTTCCCGGACGTCCCGCCTTCCGGAAGTTAACCTCACCGGAAGTCCCGCCCCACGCGGAAAGTCCGGGTTCCACGAACTCACACTGGACCGTGCGCGCGAGAGGGCGAATTAGCAGGGCTGCATGGCTGTGTCTCGTCGGCTGCCTAGCGCTGCCCATTACACCAGGAGGTTTTCCTTTCTGGGCCCTAGTTGGTGTTTCCTCTCGCGGAAGGATGCATCTGTTAGCTCACAGGCTCTTCGCTGGCTCCCGTGGTCCTTGTAACTTCACCGGGAGCAAGTCGCTGTGTTGCCGGGCGCCCGCGGACGTCACATAGGGCCTGCCGAGCCAGGAGTACCAGGATCCCCGCAGTTTGCACAGCTCGCAGTAGGAAGGGGAAAGCAAAGGCGTCCTGTTCCCTCCTAGCCCGTGCGCTTCGGCGAAGACGAAATCCTTGGCCCGGGCTCAAGAAGCTATGGATCATGGAAGTGAGCACACTTTTGCGTCTTAGAAGGTTTGGTGCGTTTTCAGGTGAAAATGAGATAAGTGCTTTTGAAAAGTTAATCTTACGACGGGAAAAATACTACTACAAAACTAGAATGCTTACCAAGAACGCCCGTGACGTCTCTGAACGCCTGTATTTAACTCCGTATAGAATGTCTCCGGGACAGCTAGCACAACATTTGATTACGTGTTTTAAAAATCCAACATAAATTCTGCGAAAGACAAGGATGAAAGATGAGGGAAATAAGTCTGGCTAAAAAAATAAATTGGAAGAGTGTGCGTTGCAAAGGGAGGAATGAACAACGTTTTAAAAAGTAATTGTAAAGTACGAGTTCATGCACACAGTGTTTTTTTGTTTTTTGGTGGGTTTTTTGTTTGTTTTTTAGTTTAGAGAACAGCAAAGATTTTTCAGATTCCCTTCACATCAACCCAGAAATATTTATTTGGAATATAAAGTATGAAGTTGAGCCTTTCACCAGTCTTGCAGAGCCTGCGTGGCTTACATTTCTATATTTTAACCAGATGACTACATAGTTTTGGAAACAACTGTTCCTCAAAAGATTGTTGAGTATTTCAGTAGTTTATTCAGACAAATAGGTAGCAACTGTAGTTTGAACGCAAATAAGACATTAGAATGCAGGTTTTATTAATATTTATTGGGTAGTCAACAGAGGAAGGTGTGTATGAGGAGGTACAATATTGAAAAATAATAAGTAGATTCCTCACAAGGCAATTAAAATCCGTAAATGTAACAACACCCTTGTAACAGTAGTGAAAACTAAAACAGTAAACAAACAGCTACTGAGCTGTGAGAGATTTAAAGACTAAAAGCACGGGAATTTAAAAATAGATAAATGTGCAGATAGGTTTTGAGCACAGATAGGGGCAGAAAGCATTATTTATTTGCAAGTTAATAAGCCTTGTCTAAGTAGAGCAGGGGCAGTATTAGGGAAGGTGAGCATAGGTTGTGGAAGGTCTCGAGGGTCAGGTAGAATTTGGTGTGATTGGGCATCTCCTAAAGATGAGTATGTGGAGTGGGACAAGTGGATATGGACCTGTGTTAGAGCGGATGGAGCAAAGCATGGGTTATGGAAAGAGTCTTTAAGGAAAAATGGGCGGGGCTTGGTAACTGGGTGATAAGATTAGAAGAATGCTCAGTGCCTGGGGATTAAGTTCAGTGGTTCTGGCCTCTGCCTGGCAAGCACAAAGTCTCAACTGTGGCTCACACCTCTAATCTCAGCACTCAGGAGGCAGAGGCAGGAGGATTGCTCTGAGTTCCAGGCTAGCCTGGGTTACATAGTGAGTTCAAGGCCAGGCTGAACTACAAAAGTGAGTCTCTGTCTCAACAAAACAAAAAAAGGTGCTACAATTCAAATTTTCAGTCCCTATATCTGAGGGAAAAGGTATGTTATAGGAAAGGTGGGGAGGAGAAAATACTGACAGTGTTGGATTTGACCCAGAAGTGAGTTTTTCAAGTAGAAAGTGAAAACTTCTCTGTAATATTCTGTAAATATCATTAAGTAGTCAAGAAGGACTTTCACTTTTAAAGAATTACTGGATAGTGGCCGCATACTGACATTTAATGGAATCAGTAATTAATGCCATACCAAGTCATAGTATACTCAGACAAAATTTTTAAATTTTTGTAACTTACAATGGTATTTTAAATTTAAGGTTGTGAACTTTGTAGCTTTCTCAATGGGAACTGTGAAGAGACCTGTGTATACTAATAAAGACTAAAATGTGTGTGTGTGTTTTAAGCGTCCTTCTATCATTCAGCAGTTAAGAGCGAGGAGTCTCAAAAGTCTTGTGCGTCACCCCTGGCAGCGCAAAAGAAAAAATACATTATGTTCGTCATCTTCAATTCCTGTACATGTCGAAATGGACGTTTCTTGTGAAAACTTAGAAAGCATGTCTGAACTGGATGCCACACAGGTCAGTGGTCTTTCTCAAGGTTTAACCCACTCAGACTCTCCCTCCTGCGTGGAAAGCAGCCCCGCTTCATTTCTCCGTCAGGTGCGCATTGCCTATGAGTCCTGGAAGGTTCAGATGCATTTGGTATTCTCCTTGTCTTCCATGTGAACATGTCTTCAGATCTATTAGGACAGTAGAAGACTGCAGTGGGCGTTGAAGGAGGGGAACGGGCCGGATTCTCCAGTCCTGTTGTTGTATAAACAAAGTCAAGTTCTACAGATAGAGTGTTAAGACAGATCCTTTCACCCTCTCAGATACACCCATGGTACAGCCAGGGCACGTGGCCACAGCTCTCAGAGAGGCAAGACGAGAGATCCAACTCCTGGTCTAGGGCATCTTCTGCTGTCAGTGTGCAAACAATGTACTTGTCATTCGTAATGACAATGACAGCAGCCTGCATGGGAGTGTCTGCATGAAGATTCCTAGTAGCCTTTCTCATAAGAGACACTGTAATGTTCCAAAGGTCTTCATGAGTGTTCTAAATGTTTGATAGTTGCAAGAGTATAGGGGAATAACAGATCAAGGTGTACCATGTACAGTTGCCTTTTTGTACCTCAAAAATGGTCAAATGCTGAAAATTTCATGTGATTCAGCCTATAAATTAGCAAAGTCATTCTGCAGAGCTGTTCAGTGGTAGGATAGGAAATCAAGTTAAACTGTATTTCACAATTCTACCTCTAGGAGATACTCAAATAAGATTTTTAAAGAATTGTCTGCGATAGTTAAACATTGGAAACAGATTTTCAGGAGTAGAGGGCTAATTAAGTTGCTCTCTGTGTGTGTGTGTGTGTGTGTGTGTGTGTGTGTGTGTAAAAACACACTGACAGTTAACAGTAGTCTTACTGAGTAATCAGCTTTTGAGTGTTTGATAAATGACACTCAGGATTCTTTATGATTAATTTTGCTAAGGTAGAATAGGCTATGTGCTACATTTGAAAATGTTTTAAATTAGAAGATTCTGCTTGAATTTCACTGAGCATTTATACTTTATAATAAATTTATGGGCAAAAAAGAACAAAATATAACTTGTCTCTGAAATTCTGTGACTAGCAAATTCCCAAGAAGAGTTTGTGAAGTACAGAATGAAGGCAAATGAATGGTTTTACTTAAAAGAAGCCAGATACTAGAAAGCACATTTTGCTGTGCAGCAAAAATTCTAATAAAAAGCCACGCCTGTAGGGCGGCTAAGATAGGAAGACTGAAAGTTTGAGCCTGTCTTGGGCAATTTAGCAACCGATGGTAACTCAAAAATTAAAAGAACTGAGGAATGTGGTTCAATTTGAAGGCCCTGAGTTCTATCCCCAATACTAGCCCCCAAATATATCTCTATATTGATATATAAATTAAAAATTACTTAGCAGTATACCTACACATTGAGAGGTTTCTGATATTTTCTTGAGATAATGATGACTTTTTTATTAACAGAATGAAACAAAGACTGTAAACAGGGGAAATGAGTCTAAACTCACACTTTCTGAGCATATGTGTAGCACAGAAGACAATGTGTTAGATGGTGAGTATCTTGAAAAGATACAAAATACAGAAACAGATTTTTTTGTGTCCTGTGGTAATAACAGCCAAGTACCATGCTAGGTTACATTACGTACCTTATTTAATCTACAAACAATTCTATGAAATAAAGATTTGTTAAAAAGTTGAAATAAGAACTTTTTAATTTCCACCTCACAGATGAGAATAAGTTCAGGACCTTGTCCAAGGTTATGTAGGTTTCACTGGCCGAACTGTGCGTTGTTTGGTCTTAGACACTGGAATCATAAGCTGTACAGTCCATGTTTCAAAATGTGGTTTTAAAAAATTTACTTATTGGTACAATTTAAGTATACTTAAAAGTCACCTTCATCACAGGGAATCTGTACCCTCCTCTTAATACAAATACCTTTTGTTTCCATGTTTTCCTTTTCTCATTTCCCCCTTTTCCCTTCCTTTTTAGCCCTCCTCCCTTCATAGTTTCCCTTTCCTTTTGAAAAGCTTCCTATTTCATGTTATTTATGTAGACTTTGAGTTTCTCGCACCAGAGAGACAATGTGATGTGTATGCATATGTTGTACTTATTTCACTTAAGAGTGTAGTCTCGTTACATCCGTTTAGCTATAAAAGTCTCAAGTTTAACTTTCTGCCTGAATAGTAGTCTATTGTATATATAAAAACCAATCTCGGGGGCCGGGGAGTTAGCTCAGTGGTTCCGGCGCCTGTCTTGCAAGCGCAAGGGCCTGGGTTCGATTCCCCGGTAACCACATAACAATACTGGGTGTGGAGACCCACACCCAGCAGCAACCAGTACCACGTGCCACAGTGCCGGGCGTGGTGGCTCACGCCTGTAGTCCCAGCACTCGGGAGGCAGAGGCAGGAGGATTGTGATGTGAGTTTGAGGCTGAGCTCAGGGCCAGCCTGAACCACAAAGCGAGACCCTGTCTCAAAAAAACCTAAAAAAAAAAAAAAAAAAAAACCAATCTCTTACCCATCCGTTGGTCAGTGGACATTTGGCTTGTTTTCTAGATTAAACTGTTAGAAACTGTGTTGCTATAAATATAAGTATGCATGTAACCGGGCAGTATGATGCTTTTGGTTCTGTTGGAAGATACTCAGCAGAGGAATAGCTGGGTCAAATGGGACCTCTAATCCTAGCATTTTAAAGAATCTGCACACTGATTTCCACAGTGGTTACACTGGTCTGCACTCCTACCAGCATCGGAGGAAGGTTCCTTTTTCCCCAGAGCCTCACCAGCATTGTGTCGTTGGTTAATTTCTTAGTAATAGCTATTTTTTTCTGGATTGATGTGGAATCTCAGCATTTTTTCAACTTCCATCTCTTGGATGACCAGTGATGCTGAATATTTTTTCATAGATTTATTTGCTATTTACACTTTCATTAGAAAGTGTCTGTTCATTTCAGATGCCCATTTTGGGATTGAGTCTTTAAATCTGGGGAAGGTCTGATTTTTTTTAGTTCTTTGTATAGTCTAGATATTAATCCTTTATCTGAAAGACCACTGGCTGAATTTTTTTTCGGACTCTGTGGGTTCTGTCTTCACTCTTGGTGATTTCTTTTGTAGTGCAAAAGCTTTTTAATAAGATATGATCCCACTTACTGATTCTTTGCACTATTTCCCATGAAGTTGGGGTTTTGTTCATGAAATCATTCCCTGCCCCTACGTGCTCAAGGGTTCTACCTGTTCTTTCTTCGGCAGATTCAGTATTTTTGTTTTAATATTTAGATTTTTGATCGTAGGAATTTTAGCTGAACAGTTCAGCCCATAACTATTTGACATGGAGATAGTTGGAAAGAAATCTGTAAGGCCTTTAAATATGTGAAGGAGATCACAGAAGAATACTGCTTGATACATATGAGTCTGATGTGTTTTGGAAAATGTAAAGCCAAAGAAAGTCCTATGTTATTGGTAGAAGTATAAATTGGCATAATCACTTTGGAGAATAGCAAAATTTAGAGAATTTATATGGTCAACAAAACAAGTTTACTTTGTGAGTAGAATGAATTAGAATGTGATGTACATGGGTAAGTCTCAGAAGGAAAATTTTGAGTGAAATACTTGTTTTCCATTTTGTTGCATGTTCATACATACATATGCTCTTTATGTACATTTTTAAAGCATAATACCTAGGATAGTGCTATGTACTTTGAAATTTGACCGAAGCAATGACAGCGGACTAATGGTGCTGTTAGGTATTTCTTTTGGTCTGTGATTGCTATGAAAAATCACGGAGACACTAAGGTTATCACAAAATGAAGAAATATGGAAACCTGATAAATTATTTAGGGGTCAATAAAGGATGAAAAAGATAATTAGAAAAAATGAGTTCATGTGAGCTTCAATATAGTGGTTATCTTTGGAGAGGGAAAGGAAGAAAGAGAGCTCATTAGTTTTACAGCATTTTATTTCGTTTGTCTTACTTGCTTTTAGCTTTTAAAAAATGTCTTAAACCTGGACAATTTGTCCCATTAAGAAATAGATAGTATTCTATCTAAAGCAATATTCTAAAACCTCAGCTACACTCTTTAGCAACTCTGTGGCCTCAGAAAAAATGAGTTAACACCTCTTAAGGGTTCCTTTCCTTATTTGTAAAAGAGGGTGGTAACTACCACACTCATCGAATTATTGTAAGATTAAACAAATTTACATGTGTTCACTAATTGTATGTGCTTTCTGTCCTTCTAGAATTTTAAAAATTACAGTGCACAAAAATAATGTTGATTTACAGTTTGCCGTACTAGTGTTTGACCAGACTGATACATAACGTGCTCTTTTGTAGTCATTTAGGGAGTTCTTTCCCCTTTGTAAAAACATACTTTGTTTTATATGCTAGCATACAACTATGATAAACAATGAATGAGGTTTAAATAATATTTAATGCCTAGAAGGTTTCTGGTAAATGTAACTATGTTACCACATAAATGTATGGTCAACTCATTCTTGTTTCTTTCTCTTTCTGAGATACTGACATCGGAAGTTATGCACAGAATACATATATCCAGCCAGTTAACACCAGCATTTCTCCTGTGAGACAGTCTGAGCCTATTTGCAAGTTCCACTGGATAGAGGCATTCAATGACGAAATGACATGTCAAGATCTGGCAGGAGACTTTTCTTATGCAGGGAAGCCAGAAGTGCAAAGTCCTGTGTATAATTATGCAAAAGGTCCCAATGTAACACAAGAATCATTTAATGAAGAAAATTCAATAGAAGCTAATGTTTCTGCAACTAAAAGCCAGCTTACTCAGGAGTGTGTCACACAGTCTTCTAGAAGTCTAAGCCACTACACTGAAGAGACCCTGCCATTTATAGAAAAGCCAAGGGCTACAAGTACTGCCATGGGTTCTGTTCTCAAGCCTAGTCAGCCTCAAAACTTTTTGCACAAAAAAACCATCTCCAAAAATGGTGAAGACCCATCTTACAGTGAGAATAGCTTTAATCTACATGGTCAGAGAGTTAATTATAAAATAGAGGAGGTAAGATTGTTGATGCTCAATGAAGCCTGTGGAGTGTTCAATCAGGCACAATTTAATCCGAGACTTTTCCAAGTTGTGTTAAAATGAGTAAATATGAGGGACTTGTGTGACTGAGGAAAATGTGTTCTGAGATCTTAACCAAGTCACATACAGATTTTTCTAGCTCAGATCCATACTTGGGGATTAGCTTTAGCAAGCTGTCATTTTCATACGGTTCTTATCGTGTATGTGCCATAGCAGCTAGACGGCATCTTGAATAGAATGTGGTTTTTGTATTTGTTGAACAAAAGTAGCGGGAAGTCACAGTTAAAGGTTGATAGGAGGAAAGTGTGCATTGTATGGATCAAATCATTTGACTATAGAGCCTAAGGATTTTGCTATTCTGAGAGATTGTGGGCAAATGAAATATACTACCTTTTCTTCCTGAGTGAAAACAGTAATTTTGTCTTTTAGTACATTAATTTTGAGCACACATATAGTATCTTAAAACGTTGAAGATACCAACATATAATTACTATGTCCTCCTAAAAAAAACTAAGAACTATTGTGGACAAATAAGCATAAACTAAAAATAGTATAAATAATCATCATTTCAGTCTGAATTTACAAGTTGTAGCTAAAATGTTTCATTTACAAGATAAGCTTGCTTTTGTGTTCATTTATTTAGAAGTAAAGGACAGTATTTAGAAGAGAATTTTTTCTCCATTTCTGGAAAGCAACATTTTAAAAAACCTGCTTATTTAGAGTCTCTCATAATTGCTCCTTCATATTTCTTTTTCTTTTTCTTTTTTTTTTTTTTTTTCCCGTTTTTAGTTTTTTGAGGCAGGATCTTGCTTTGTAGTTCAGGCTGGCCCTGAACTCACTATGTAGCCCAAGTTAGCCTCAAACTCAAAGCAATCCTCCTGCCTCTGCCTTTGCAGAGTTCTGGGATTACTCCTTCATATTTCTACTTTTTGAGCCAGTCAGTAGATACTTTTGGGGGATTTATTATGTACTAGTGTCCACCCTATGTATTAGTTTTATATAATAGTTAAAAAACAAACAAGAAAAAAATGTTTCTTATGAAAATAACATCCCAGTAGGGAAGACACAGTAATCAAGTAATCACACATGTAAGTATAGGTTTGCATCCATGGTAAGAGCTGTACGAAAGTAAGGGGCCATCTGTAGTCAATACTGCCCCCTGGTCAGCAGTCCAGTGAATCTTCTCTAGGGATCGGTCATCAAGCTGAGCCCTGTGGATGGGGAGTCCTAAAGCATCTGTGGCTAGGAGAGCTCAGGAGTCACACCACCTGCAGAATCCCTTTGATGGCAGGAAGTGCGGCATCTGCGAGGACCTGAAGGAAGCCCAGGATCCAGGAAATGCAAGTTTCAGTAAGCAGGAGGGTTGCTGTAAATGACACAAGGGAGGCTAAGCCAGCTATCAAGAGCAGCGATCAGATCATGGAGGCTTCAGTTAGGATAGTTATTTTTATCCCACTGCAGCAAAAATCCATTAAAAAGCAGGGTTCTAGTATCTCTAAAGTGGTCTGATACTACTCGTCCAGGATCTTTGTGGGATTTCCAATGTCGTTCATTACAGGGTTCCTTACCACAATTAACTGTCTTTGTTACCTTCCCCGAACCTGCACTGGGGACCAAAAATCAATGATAAGATATGTGCATCTGCCACTCTAATGTTCATAGAAGTCATAGTGTGGTGAGGTAATTGTCTAAGGAATTTTGCCCAGGTGTGGTGGTACACATCTGTATTCCCAGCACTTGGGAGGCTGAAGCAGAAAGATTTCAGTGAGTTTGAGGCCAGCCTGGGCTACATAATGAGCTCCAGGTTAGCCTGAACTACATGGTGAGACCCTGTCAAAGCAAAGCAAAATAAAACAAAATGGAATCTTAAAAGTCTTAATTTAAAAAGGAGCCTCTGGGCCTGGGGATTTAGCTCAGTGGTTCAGGCATCTGCCTGGCAAGCACAAGGTCCTGAGTTCAATTCCCCAGTACCATGTGGTGGTTCACACTTATAATCCCAGCACTTGGGCAGAGGCAGGAGGATTGCTGTGAGTTTGAGGCTAGCCTAAGATATATAGTGAGTTAGGGCCATCCTGAACTGCAAAGGAAGACCCTGTCTCAAAAAAAAAAAAAAAAAAGCGTCTGGTCCATAATCTAGTTAATATATTCATTTGTTGATTTGTTTTAATTCATCTGAAGTCAAAGCATTCTGTATGTATTCAGGAAATTTTGCATCACAGAAAATTGTGAACATCAAATTATAATTTTTCTTCTATGAGTGTAAATATGAGTACATATCTATAATATATATCTACTGATTGTGTTCTGCTGTGCTGTTAGATACTGCACATGCATTCAGCAACTAATTTTAGGTATTAACTTTGGCTAGTAAATATTGGGAATAGATATTCTTGTATAGCTGAAGAAACCAAACTAGCAATCTGGAATTCAAAACTAGATCTGATTCCAAAGTCATGATCTTTCTATTCTTTCATTAACTATGATTTACAGACTGAAGTTTCTTCAAAAGAAACACAAATTTCTGTGGTGATTCCTGAGATGTTGATCAGTCACCAGGAGAAAGTCTTAATGGAAGACTTGGAAAGCCCACGGACTATTTCAGTTTGGTCCCAGGCAGGTGTCTCCAGGAGTGTGGGGACCTCTCGGGACACTTATATCACAGACGACCTGGAGCAAAGCTCCACAAGCTTACCGCTTCTAGAGGAGGACATGGCTTTAAACGAAGTCTTGCAGAGATTTCAGCATACTAACAGAGAGCAGCAAATGCAAATCCAAGACCTTCAGTGTAGCAACCTGCATCTGCAGAAGAAAAATAAAGAGCTACAGATGAAGACTGTCAAACAGCCAGTGTTCATGGATATCATCAATAAGCTAGAGAAGAATATGGAAGAATTAATTGAGGACAAATATAACATGAAGCTAGAGAAGAATGATATGAATAGGAAATTGCAGAATTTGCAAGAGATTTTAGCTATCACCGAAAAACATCTTCAGGAATCCAGAAAAGAGAAAGAAACCTTACAGCTCCATGTTAAAAAGATCAAAGCCAATTATATTTATTTACAGGAAAGGTACATTACTGAAGTTGAACAGAAGAATAGATCTATTAGCCAGTGTATAGAGATGGACAAAAACTTGAGTGAGAAGGAAGGAGAAGTAGAAAGACTGCAGCACCTCAAAGGAGAGCTGGAGAGGGCCACCACTTCTGCTTTGGACTTGTTGCAAAGGGAAAAAGAGGCCCGAGAGAAAGAGTTCTTAGCTTTACAGGAGGAATTTCAGAAACGTGAAAAGGAAAACTTGAAAGAGAGACAGAAGTTGAAGCTGAGAAATGAGAAATTGATCATTCAAGTTAAAAATTTGCTATCCATCCATGAAAATGAAAAGGCTAAGAATATAAAACTCCAGCAGCAGATCAACGAGGTAAAAAATGAAAACGCACAACTTCAAGAGCTGGTCACAAGGAGTAAGGAGCAGAATTGTACCCTCAGAGCTGAGACTGCTAAGATACAAGGGCAGATAAAGGAAGAAGTGGAGCCCCATATTGCCAAGGTATTGCTGCAGATTCTGAATCACTAACTTAGAACTCCAACTTTCTAGGAGCCTATTGGTAAACTTAGACATGGCACTTATGTACAATATTTGTTCTCAGAAAGAATTACTACCAAAAGGAGAAATAAAAAAGAAAATCACCCAAGGTTTGGAGAAATTTCTTTGGTTCCTGGGCACTCACCTTAAATAGTAACCATTTTTGGCTGCTATTTGATTATTTTGGTAAAGACAACAATATTTTCTTTCAGTTTTTATGATATAGGATGTCGCTATGGAAGTGCAGCTGGCCCTGAATTCAATATATAACCCAGGTTGGCCTCATACTGAAGACAATCTTCCATCCTTAGCCCCCTGAGTGCTAGGATTACAGGGATGTATCACCATACCAAGCCCTTAGAGGTGATAATTAACCTGGAAATGTTGTGGGTTATGACCTTTTTATCTCAAACAGCTCCCAGAAGTTACCTTTGCAAACTGATTTTCTTCTTATTTTTTTCCTGTTTTTGTGTTTGTTTGTTTGTTTGTTTTGTAGGACTGGGGTCAAACTTGGATTTTTGTTCTTGCAAGGTAGATGTGGTGCCACCTGAGCCAAATCCCTCACATGCAAACCAATTTTCTAAATGTGCTCCAGTCCTATTCATCAATAAAACTTTAACTGTAGTGCACAGTAATACAACTGCATATTTGGTTTGCAAGACAGAACAAATCAGCCAGAATTTAGTTCAGTGGCATCTGCCTGGCAAGAGCAAGATCCCGAGTTCAATCTCCAGTTCCACAGACCACAGTGCCAGTCATGGTGGCTCACACCTGTAATCCCAGCACTCAGGAGGCAGAGGCAGGAGGATTGCTGCAAGTTTGAGGCTAGCCTGTGCTACATAGTTAGTTCAGGGCCAGTCTGAACTACATAGCGAGACCCTGTCTCAAAACAAACAAAACAAATCTGTTATATATTAATTTGATAAAATTTCAAAGGATTTAAAAAGAGCATAACCTCATATTAGTGTGTATTTGGAAAGGGTGTGTATTTGGTTTTTTTAGTATCTGTAGTTGTAAAGGGGTGGTTTTTACAAGAGGGGATATATCTACTATGGTTCAGTTTTATAGGCCTGGCTGAAAATGTGTATCTTTACTTAGCATAAGAAAATCTTATTAACTGACTGCTTAGAAAAAAAGCTAGTCTGAGCTAGAAAAAAAAATGTAGGTTTTGAGGGCCAGGGATTTGACTCAAGTGGTACTGTGCCTGCCTAGCAAGTACAAGGGCCCAAGTTCAATCTTCAGTACCACAAAAACAAATAAATAAATAAAAAGTAGGTTTTCTTTTCTATGTTTCTTAAAATAACTTCAATTGAACCTATTTTGGCCTTGAAAATGTCCATAGAGGACTCTCATGAACCTATAATCAATGTATTAGCTGCAAGTAAATAATTCTGTTTTTAAGGATTCTGCCTTGTCATTTTTTTCAAATATATAGTACAGTCTTCCAGAGCTAAGCAACATACGGTATTATAATCACTGTCTGAGCTGATGAAATGTGTAAAGGCAATATGAGAATCTAGCTGTCTTTTAATGACAAAGTATTATAGTATTTGCAAAATAGCTGCGAATGATGCTGTGCACGATGCTGTGCACCTGTTGTCTGAGCACTCTGGGAGGCTGAAGCAGGAAGATCTCAAGCTTGAGCCCAGTGTGAGCAAGACTTAGCAAGAATCTGTCTCAAAATTTAAAAAGAACTGTGCATGTAATTCAGTGGGAAGGCCCTGGTTCAGTCCCCAGTTCTGCAAAACAAACAAACAAACAAAAATGAGTAAAGCAGTGCTTCTTTTCATTAATTGTTTTATTTTGGAAAGTAAAAGTTTTTATTAAAAAATTAATGTTAGGGGGCTGGGGATTTAGCTCAGTGGTTCTGGCGCCTGCCTTGCAAGTGCAAGGTCCTGAGTTCCTTCCCTGAAAACCACATACAACAATGCCGAACATGGAGACTCATGCCCACCAGCAATCAGTACCACATACCACAATGCAGGGCATGGTGGCTCACGCATATAATCCCAGCACTTGGGAGGCAGAGGCAGGAGGATTGCTTTGAGTTCGAAGCAGAGCTCAGGGCCAGGCTGAACTACAAAAAGTGAGACCCTGTCTCAAAAAAAAAAATTTTATGATAGGGCTGGGGATGTAGCTCAGTGGCACTACACTTTCCTGGCAAGCTCAAGGTCCTGAGTTTGATCCTAGTGCCACCAAAAAGCCCCAAAAACTTTTAATGTTAATATGTAATAGATTTAGCAAAATGAGACAAATATTAGTGGACAAATATTCTAAAACTGTCATTGTAATTTGTAATACAATTATCATTATAACATACATGAACGAAAAGTTTTGTGAGGCTCATTAACTGTTTAGAAGTATAAATGTGCTCCAAGGAAAAATTTTGGAAACCACTGCTCAAAATTTTTGAGAATGATATCTTATTCAGCATTTACATACAAGGTAATTCAAGTTGTTTGTATTTTTGGTGACAAATCTGGATTATGTACATGTAGGGAATAAAAATGATAGATTCTAACTTGTTCCTGAATTTCTCCCTTCATGAGGAAGAGAGTCTGAACCTCCCAGAATAAAGTAAACATGTCAGCTGTCCCCCGCCCCCAGGTGCAGTCTTCTGGCCCTGGTGGTAGGATTCCCACATCAGGGACCAGCAAACAAGCAGATTCCTCAGTGGGGAGAAACCACGAGAGGTAATAAAAGATGGCAATTAAATTATGGAAGAAAAAGTTTAAGAGCAGATACAGAGCCCTACGTTAACAATCGGTTCTTCTTGTCTACCATTGGTACTTACTATTTATCTTCAACACCCAGTGCTCCCGTGTCTACAGGAAGATAAATAGAAAATAGTGTGATCAGATAAAGTGTATAGTTGTCAGGCTGGGGATTTAGCTAGTGGTTCAGCACCTGCCCCCGCACAGGGTTCCAAGTTCAATCCCTGGCGTCAAAAAGGAAGGAAGGAAAGAAAGATGGGAGGGAGGGAAGCCAGCCAAGAGGGAAGGTGAAGGTGAAAGCCTCGCTTGGCTGGGCTGGAGTTCAGCCCTGCCTGCTTAGTTGAACCGCCCCCCGCCCCAGCGAAAACCACATGACCAGTCCACAACCCCTAGCCTCTCAGCATGCTTCAAGCAGTCCAGACAGACCCAACCCACATGGTTACTCCCCTGCCATTTGCTAGATAAGTGTGTATATTTTTCAATAAAAACAGAAACGTTCTTGGAAACATTCCCTAGAGTCTGCGTGGTGACTCTGAGCACTCATCCTCCCAGTCTGAGTTTCTTTTACGCCCAAAAACAGGATAGGAAAGAAAAAGAGAAGAAAGAAAGAAAGGAAAGAGAGAGAGGAAGAAAGAAAGAGAAAGAAAAAGTAAAGATGTCGGGAGACCCCTTTTATAGCCCTTCTGCATTTCAGGACAGTGGTCCTGTATGCTCTGGGTTAGTTTGCTCTGCCTAAAGATTAGTGATCTTTAGTGATAATCACATGAGTTACCTAGAAAATCGCTTTACGGGGGTGCTGTGCAAACTAGTAGAATAAAAAAAGAGTCCTGGCTTCACTTCTTGAATATGTGTATTGCTCTTAAAGAGGGCAAATGCTACTTACAGTGGCCCTGGGTAGCACAACATTTAATGAGAAAACAAATCTAAGGATATGTTTTTAAAAATCTTTCTTTTCCCTTCTACTGTTGTACATTTTGAACTCTGAAAGCTGGGTGTGACAGCACATGCCTGTAATCCCAGCACTTGGGAGGCTGAGGCAGGAGGATCACAGCAAGTTCAAGGCCAGTCTGGCATACAGTGAGTTCAGTGACGGCCTGAACTACATAGTGAGACCTTGTCTCAAAATGGGTGAACTCACCTGAGTCGAAATCTGGGGACAGGTTTGTCATGTTCCTGGTCTAAGACAAGTCCTATTTCTATTCGGTTTTGGCTAAAATACAACCTCAGAGAAGATCTTCTAACCCAGTTTCCCCAACTATTACCTTTAGGGGGTCACTGTTCCTAATACTGAACACTTCAAAGACAGTGAGCAAGTGAGAGAAACGATGCTACAGAAACTGAAGAGCCTTCATCTTAAAAAGAAAGATTTTGATAAAGAGGTATTATTTTTATTCTTCTAAAAATTCTATCAGATTAAGGAAAAAATAGCCAAAGGAAAAAGTCACAGAAATCATTCCTAACCTCTTGGGGTCAGAGTGGCTGTACCGCAGAGTGAGACCCCATCTCAAAACAAAACAAAAATTTAAAAACCCTAAACTAAACTAAAATGACACAATTTAGCATTGCATTAGCACCTTTCCTATTTAACTTTGATTTTATCTGTCATCCTCTACACCACGCCAAGACAACTAACGGGAGAACTGACAACGTCTGCCCTTACTCTTCTTTCACCAAAAAATAAAATTCACTTTCAGTATTTCCATTATTTTAAGTCAAGTTTGACTTAGGAATGTCAAAATAAACAACTATTTGGCAGTCAACAGTGCCATGCCAAACTGGAAAAGCATTCACACCAAATTTGTAGCTGAATGCTCATTCAGCTTCATTATGTGTATTGTAAAACAATTCAAATGCTGAATGTTGTATCTACTTCATGAGGGTTGTAGTACAGCTACTCTGAAGCATTAATTACATGGGATTTGCTTCAGGTTTTTCTCATTTTTAAATATTAGAAGTATTTCGTAATAAAGAAAGCAGTATTTTAGCCAGGCAGAGTGACATGTGCCAGTAATCTCTGTGTTGTAGGAGGCTAACACAAGAAGATAAATTTGAGCCCAGCCTGAGCAACTTAGTAACTTAGTGAGACCGTCTCAAATAAAAAGTTAAAAAAAAAAAAAAAAAGAAACAGTATGTCAGTTGTGGTGGCACGCCAGCACTTGGGAGACTAAGTCAGGAGGATGATGAGTTCAAGGCTGGCCTGGACATGACAGTGAGACTGTCTCAAAACAAAAAAAAAGTTGGTACTAAACTGAACAAATAAGTAATCATAACTTACATCCTGGTCTTTTTGGTGCTGGAGACAGAGCACCTGGAACATCCTAAGCAAACGCTGTACCCCTGAGCTATACCCACCCCTGCCTTTTTCTTGGAAGAATAATTGTAAGGGCCTAATAGTCCTAACAGTTGAACTTGGACAAGGGCTTCGAGGCCACTAGCAGATTGGAGGATTTGCTGAGGGTATCCAGTCCTATTCACAGCTCTGGTCTGTTTGAGTAGAAGTCTCCAAAGCAGAAGTGGCTGAGGGAAGGCTGAGGGCCTGGTTGGTGGGGGGGGGGACGCCCTCCTGGAGTCACGGGGGTGCTCCTGCCCTGGCTGGGGATGTGACCACGGGCCCGAGTGTTCACTCCGTGGAGCTCACTGGAGACGGAGCGCGGGGTTTTACCAGGAGTGTGTGCACAGAGACCTCAGCCTCGCACATTCTGAAACTTTGGCCCCAGGAAGAGAGCAGGTGTTCGGTTCAAGCCGCCTACTTCGAACAACCAAATTGGCAGAGTGGGCTGCTCCTCTCGGGCAGGGTAGAAGCCCCAGAGTCTGAGCCTTGCTGAGCCTAGCAAGTTAGGCCTGCTCTGTGAGAGAGGTATAAGGACACAGTGTCTCACAGAGCCTGGAAATTGAACTGTGTATGGTGCAGTGACTTCCTTGTAAATGGTAGAGATGTACATTTATTTCCTCACCTCTAAAATATAAATGCTTTTGCTCCTTAGCTTCTGAAACATAAAGACAGAATCATAACCTTTAGAGAGTTAATTGCCAGTGAAAAAGCATTTCAAGATCACATCATTGAGGTGAGTTTAACATTTATTAGGCGTTGTCTTTAGCATGTCACTGTCCAAGTGTGGCTATTTATGTTCTCTCGATAAATTTGGTGAAGTCCTTCTAGGTCCAAGTTCTATACTTCTGTGATTCTAGCCACTCTGTCATCTCTCTGAATATTAAACTAGTAAAGTATCTCTTGTCAAATGTTCAAGGATCGTGAGTATTGCATATGAGCACAAATATATTTCAGATCACCGGGTTTGATTCCGAGGAAGCCAAGAACGTGGAAAATGTACCTATCTTATTAGGAGCCAAACTGGATGAGTACCACAGTCTAAACGAGGAGATGGATTCTGTGGTAAGAACTTTCATGGCTTTGCTGTCACTTATACTCATCACCATTTTGCCAACAAGGGTAAGGAATTATTAACCCTCAGAAACTTGCTCATTGGAGGTCACGCTGGCATGGTACTGGATTCATTACCAAAGTACAAAACTGATGTGTTTTCATACATTGAAACTTTAAATAGTTGTCTTACTTTCTGTTTGGACTATAGTGATCGAGGTGTAGAAGCCACCAATATGCGTTTTTCCTTGTGAGGGAAGCACATTTCCGTTGTGGCATTGTGCAGCCACTGTGTCATCAGATGGGCTCAGGACGAGCAGTCTTTTCTGGGTTATTTGTTGTGATCGATGAGTTGGTCAGGACAAGCGGCGAGTGTGAAAGATTACTGTTTAGTTCAGAGCAGAAACAGGACAAAGAAAAGGAAAAGAAGTACATGAGATGCCCAGGGAGAAAAGGGTGCTTTGAAGAAAAAGTGTTTTGGGAGGCTGGGGATTTAGCTCAGTGGTTCCGGCACCTGCCTTGCAAGCACAAGGGTCTGAGTTCAATACCCGGCAACCATATACAACAATGTCGGGTGTGGTGATTCATGCCCACCAGCAATCAGTACCATGTACCACAGTGCCAGGCGTAATGGCTCACATCTGTAATCCCAGCACTCAGGAGCCAGAGGATTGGTGTGAGTTTAAGGCTCTCACAGGCCGCACAGAGCTCAGGGTCAGCCTGAATGACAAAGCAAGACCCTGTCTCAAAAAAAAAAAAAAAAAAAAAAAAAGAAAAAACTGTTTTTTGCAGAACAGCCCACCGGAAGGAGAGAGCAGTGACCCCTGAGGCCACTCTGCCATCCTTTTGCATCTTCTTTGGTAGCTGTTCCAGGCGTTTCACGTGATCTTGTGCTAGAAGCTTGGTGTCAGGTGCCAGGCTCAGCATGTTCTTGTGTCAGGAGATTGGCAGTAGGAGCAGGGCGTGGCCTGATCCCAGCTCAGGCTCAGGTGCTGCTGCTCTGCACTCATGGTTAGTAAGTCTCCTCAGCTGCGGGCCGCACCAGCTGCTCGGCCATGTCGCCACGCCCTCACCACACACGCCCTCACCTCACACCGCAGTGTTAGCACTGGCAGATAATAACCACGCGCAGGAACTAGACATTTACTTCAAGTGGTCCATAGAGACAGAGGCAGAGAAACATAAGCAGAAAATGGTGATATGATCTTAGACCCTAGTCACGGAATAACATTTGAATTCACTTACTACAGTGTGATTTTCAATACATGCAAACGATGTGGACTGATATCATTTGGAGTAATTAGTACTAGGCCTCTGTAGTGGTTATTTACAAATCATGTAACAAATTGTAAGCTCCAGTCTCGTCATTGTTAGAAGACTAGAATTTATTACTTCTGTGTTCTGGTAGCCTTTATCCAAATTCTCTTCTTTCCCCACTCTTCTCAGTCCCTAGCAATGACTATTTCACATTTATATCAATGTTTTTAGCATCTACGTATGAGACTATGTGCTGTTTGTCCTAGCATAGTACCCTGCAATAGTGTCCTCATTATTTATATGAGAGAAAGAAAAAAGAAAATTTGGTTTGCCACTACTTACTATAAGGTTCTTCACTATAAACACCTAAGCGTATTTACATAGATTAAAAGTTATCCTTCATACTATTTACTAAAACATCCTTAGTTTTTCTGACGTATACAAAGCCTTACCTTTTAAAAACCTTTTAAAAACCTGCAGTATTTATGCAGGGGAGACTCTCGGACCAGAGCAGAATCATCATTCTCAGCCTCACTGATTTCCTTCAGGCAGAAACAAATATATTTATGCATTGATTGCGGAAAGGAAAGGAAAGGTTTGAGGCTAAGACATACATGCAATAATAAATATGTAATGTCTGAAGCTTTCATGGTGTAAGATGGGAGAAAAGGTAAAGCACCATTATAATTCTTGCTCACCTGATCCGTGAGCAAGCTAATGACGATCTGGTTCACAGCATCACACAGTGTCCCTAGCGGACAACTCGGTGCAGGTGGATGGCGGGCACTGTGCACAGCGGTGCCCACTTGGAAGATGAGGCAAGAGTATTACAAGTTCGAGGCCAACCTAGGCAACATAGAACAAGACGCTATTTCAAAATAAAAATTGTTTTAAAGAGAAGATTTGGAATAAGGGTAGATCACTGTCCCTTTTTGCTCTCCATACCCATATTAGCTTTCAAGGCATTTTCCAGGTTATTATTTTCACTGGTGTTTCTCTGTAGATCAAAAAACTGGGAAGTCTGGTAGAGTCGAAAGAAGACCAGTGCCACAAGCTCATTGAAGAGAATGACAAGTATCAGAGACATTTAGGGAGCTTAATAAATAAGGTACACATTTTCTTACAGAAATACTTGCCTTCTGAAAACTATGACAGATAATAAAATGGTGGACTCCGGGAGGAGAAGAATCTGAGGTTTGCTGTAGCACATTTACATTGATCCCTGTCCCTTCATCATGGCTTGAGGTGTCGCACCAGCTTTTAGTGGAGGCTGGCAGAGAGCACGGAGGGGTCTGTCCATCCTGCTGCAGGTGGTTTAAAGTCTTAGCGTTGCCGCTTCACTTCCAGGGTAATTATAAACCGTACCAGCTGAGTGTTCGGTGCAGTTATAAAAATCTGCATTAACTTTAATCAAATAGACTTGCCGCTTCACTGACACACACCCTGCTGTGTGCATGACACTGTGTGATGACTCACTGCGGCTGTATTGGGATGTGCCGGATAATAGAATTCTGTTATTCATAGTCCTCACCTCCAAATCTAAGGAAGATGTCTTGTCTATTGTAAAATTTTCATCCATCAAAATTTAGTCAGATAACTAAAGCTTGCAGAGATTTAAAGGGAAAAATAAACAAATTTAATAACACTAGAATTTAAGGAAAAAATCTGATGGTTAAAAAAAAGGAAACAAAGATTATGTATTTAAGGATGGGGGCTGTAGGATGTGTAGGGGAATGGGTAAAAATGAGAATTAGGTCGTGTCATATACTGGTACAAATTTCCAATGTTGAGTGTGATCATGATGTGTATATATAATGTACCAATAAAGAATCCAATTAAAAAAACACTAGAATTTGTCAAAAGATGATGTTAGCTTATTTTTTTCAAGGTTGCGTCATATGAGGAAATTATCAAATGTGCTGATCACAGGCTCGAGGTATCCCATTTCCAGATTGTGCAGTAAGTTGATAAAACCTTTTTAATTTTCGGAATATCTTCTAATATTTCACTCTCTGGCTTCTAAGTGTATTTCCTCTGGTTCCGAGAAAGAAGAAAAGTGAGGATTTGTAAATGTAATCCTTTTTCCTGAACATAGTCTGTTTAAGATCTGGGCTACTTAAGACAGAATTGAATAACTAGATTTTTATCTTCTTTTATCAGAGCGCCTTTTAATTTTAGGAATGATGAAAAAATTAGAAATTTCTAAAAATTTTAAAGGATATTTTCATAATATTCCAATACAATACCTTTGCAAAGCTTAGAATTTATTAACAGAAAGTTATTGAATACATACAAAATTGAACATATATGAAGTGTCTAGTCAGTCCTCTCACTGCAATGAAATTCAGCTTGAAACATCCAAAAATAGTGTTTTAAATTTTGCCATTTTCCGCTGATTTATTATTCTGAGTTCTAATTGCTGTTTATTCTGTCCTTCTGCCCTAATTTCATATGTATTTGGTGGCTGTCACTAGCCTTTAAGGCAAAGGCCTCTTGTTACAAAGAAAGCCCACCTGAAATCGTGAAGTAATTGAAAAACAGCTATGTTTGCTTGTTTTTCATTGTCGATTGTAAACAGTTTGTAAATAAGTAGTAAACAGCTTTTCCTTTTTTTGGACTAATGCAGGCAAGTGTTAAATTTGTGGTGGGGAGAAGATTCATTATGCTGAGGCGTATGATTAGAAGCCTTCCCAATTTACAGCCAAGAAAATTCAATCAGCGCTCATAATTGTGGGCTCATGGAAGAACAAATTTTTAAAAAAATTTTAAAACAATATATCAAAGTTTCATTTTGGCTACTTGTGTTGCCCCAGTTATTTTTACAGTTTATAAAAATTTAAAAAATATGTTTTGATTGAGAAACTGATCCAGTGTAAGAAGTGACCTCTGAATTTTATAAACACTATTAAGCCATGCCTGGTGGTACACACCACATCCCAGCGATCTGGGAGGAAAAGGCAGGAGGTTCACAAATTCAAACTTAATCTGGATAATTTAGTGACTCAGCTTCTGCCTCAAAAAAGATGTAGCTCGAGGCGCCACGCCTGCTTCTTCACCGATGTGAGGTTCTGAGTTGGATTCTGTGTGTCGGGGTGATTCTTACAAGAGGAACCAAATAACACTAGGCATTTTTTGGGTTTGTTTTTTTTTTTGAGATAGGGTTTCGCTTTGTAGTTCAGACCGGCCCCGAACTAGTAGCCAAGGCTAGCCTTGAACTTACCAATCCCCCTGCCTCTGCCTCCTGAGTGCTGTGATTACAGACGTGAGCCACCACACCTGGCACTGTGGTATGTGATTACCGGGGTTCAAACTCGGAACCTTGTACTTGCCAGGCAGACACTGGAAGCACTGAGCTAAATCCCCGGCCTTAGGCTTTGTGATGAACTAAACTTATAATATAAATTAGTACATATATTAAAATATTTTTGAAACAACAGAATAGGTTATTGAGTGCAGGGTTTGAACTTCTGTTTCCCACTTACCTTTCTTCTATTTTGTAGTTTATCAGAAATTGTTGACATGGCCTCCAAGTTTCTTCTCAGTCAGGCCCCTGCACGCCTTTCCCAGCGCCCTCTTGCTGTCCCTTCAGCTTGCTTTTAGCCACCCTGGGGATCGGGTCTCAACTGCCTTTGTCTCCTAACCTGGCACATGCCTGTTCCACATGGATGCTGAAGTGCTGCATCCCAGTTATGCCGAGCCCTGCTGTCCTCTAAATCTCCAAACGCCATTTCCTTAAATTTGCATTCACTGTCTCCAGAGTTATGGTTTGGATCTAAAAGAATCTCGTGTTCAGACGTGAGGCCTCCTGGGAGGAGACGTGCCCTTCAGACACGCCGTTCCTGCGCTGGAGCAGGGCACAGACCCAGTCCTCGGAAAGCATGAGTCGAAGCAGACCTCTCCCCTTTGAGATCCGGGCGTCAGACTCTTGGTCCCAGTGAATGGGGAAATGATTAACATAACCTTTGAAAGCAAAACCCTGCCATCTCTGGACAAAATGGTGTAGGTTTCAAAATGGAAAACATAAATGCTCTGTTCTGGGACATATGTGTTGTTTTTTGTCCATGTAACAAACTTTAAAATTAGTTGACAAAATTTAAAAAGGAAAATATCTTATATAAAAAGACAATTTTGGGGCCGGGGAGTTAGCTCAGTGGTTCTGGTGCCTGTCTTGCAAGCACAGGGCCCGGGTTCATCCCCAGTAACCACATACAATACTGGGTGTGGAGACTCACGCCCAGCAGTACCACATACCACAGTGCCGGGCGTGGTGGCTCACACTTGTAATCCCACCACTTGGGAGGCAGAGGCAGGAGGACTGCTGAGTTTGAGGCTGAGCTCAGGGCCAGCCTGAACTACAAAGCAAGAGCCTGTCTCAAAAAACAATAAAAGTAAAAATAAAAAAAATAATAAAAAACATGATTTTTTTTAAATTTTTTTTTTTGAGACAGGGTCTCACTGTGTATTTCAGGCTGGCCTGGAATTCAGTATGTAGCTCAAGCAGGCCTCTAACTTGCAAGTTCTCCTGCTTCAGCCTCCTGAGTGCTGGGATGACAAGCATGCAGCCCAGTAGCTGGTCAAAAACTTCAAATAATTCAAGTTGTTAGGAAAGATTCCCACATCCTTAAGTGGTAAGTGGGCTGGATGAGGCAGAGAGAAGCCTGACCGCTGTCTGAATTTATCGAGTCCTCCAGAGAGCCTGGAATGTATTCACCTAGAAAAGTCCTTTCTGTCATATAATTCAATTGTTTCTTCCTTCAGTTTGGAAGAGAGAAATAAGTATTTGGAAGATTTAATTAGAAGGCCCACAGACAGAGCTAGAAAACCAAGGTAAGTCTTTCTTGCTTTCTAAAAAACACGACAGTGTTTTACTGGGTTAGCCCTTGGGGAAACTGAGGCAGGAGGCTTGCAAGCAGTTTGAGGTCAGCCTGGGCTACATAATGCATTCAGGGCCAGCCTCAGCTGTAAAGTCAGACCCTGTATTGAAAAGCCAAGTCTATTGCATTGTAATGTATTTTAAACTTTCTCCCTATTTCAATTCCAGATAAATTATAGGAAAGTACTTGGTACTTGACTGAGCATAAAATAGATGTTTGATAAACATTTTTTCTAGAGTATGAACTGAAAACCAGGCTGTCTTCCCTGAGGAGTCAAATAGTCACTAGAAGATATAATAATGATATAATAAAAAATATGAGCTAACATTTTGTTTGTAACAGAACTGCTTATCCTGCAGCATATGTATGATAAATTCTGACTCTAAGATTACATTCTTGATTTTTTCTTTTCTTTTGAGAAAAAGTCTCTCTGTGTAGTTCAGGTGGCCTTGAACTCACGGTAAATTTCCTACCTCAGCCTCCTGAGTTCTGGGATTATAGGCATATGCCACCATGCCCAGCTACACTAAAATTAAATCTTAAAATTTGTTTTACTTTGCTTTGCACCTTGAAGTCACCATGTAGCCCAGGCTGGCCTCGAACTCAGTGATCATCCTGCCTCAGCCCCTCCCAAGTGCTGGGATTACAGTCATGCCCCACCACCGCATACTAAGATCTGCTACTTTAGAAGTCCCAGTTGGTCTTATCTCAGGTGCTGTAAGGATTAAGCACAAACCCACAGGGCTGATTATGAACATAGTTGCATGTTAAGGTAGCCTCTTCCTCATTATTATACCCGGTTAGTGGGATTGCTGGATCCCCAGCTCCCAAAGTGAAGGCAGGTCTTCCCTGCGCAGAGTTTCTGAAGGAAATGACTTCGCTCAGTCCAAGACTCCTACCTGGTGGCCAGACAGAAGTATAAAGCGTGGAGCGTCAGGAAGCCTGGCAAGAGATTTCTTTCTCTCTTCCACTTGATGTCATGAGCACCCACCTCCAAGTAACTACCTGCATCCTCACAAGTGCTTTTTCAGGGCAGTGGGGGACAGGCCCTGCTCACCTGCAAGTGCAGAGACCACAGTGTGCTGTGGCAGCACGCCTGTGTGTGGCTGGACAAGGTGCTCATGCTCCTCCTGGGACCCTGCACGTGAGCGTTGCATGGGCGTGGGCTCTGTCTGAGGTAGCCTGAGGGGAAGGCAGCCAGCTGCACCGAGCTGAGAGAAAAGCCAGGAAAAATCCAGAGGATGATTGCTTTTGCAGAAGCCTGTGGCCATCCAGAAGCCTGTGGCCGAGGAAGGGGACACATCGGCTGGAGGTGCGACTGCTACGCACCTCCAGCCACAGAGCGGAAGGATGAGTGTCACCTCCCTGCCAGGCGGAGCTAAGGGCAGACTGCCTCGGTGTCTTCCTTCTCCTGTGGCTCCTGTGTAGGGAGAGGAGGTGACACCGGTGGAATAAACCTGCCCTCCACAGCAGGGATTCTACCCACAGAGGGGTTCACTGACCCGGAGAGAAGTGTAGGTGACTCTAGTCTCAGATCCCTCGTTAAGGTGCCACCTGTGGGCGAGCCTGGGTCTGGGCCTGCGCGGGGACCTAGACGCGCTACTTTGTTCTCCTGGAGGAGGATAAATGACAGAGACACTAAATTAGCCCAACCTGGGGACAGCCAGGAAATTGTCATCTCCAACTACCAGAGGAGTCCCAGCCCCCCGGCTCACTCGCTCTTACTCACCCAAACACTGGCACAAGCAGTCAAAGTAACACAGGATTCACCTGGTTTCCCGTGGCTGCTAGCCCTTTCTCTGGCAAACAACCTCACCTCAGCTGTTTTAACTTCCCCTAACATGCGGTCGGCCCGGACTGCAGCCTTCTCCTTGTGCTCACAGAGGAGGCCTGACAGAGAAGTCCTGCTTTGGCCTAAAGGCGAAGGGATGGCTAGGACTGAGACTGGCATTTCCTGAATGGAGGTCGTGCCTGGCCACCTGCAGAGACTGTTGCAAAAGAATCCCAGGCTAGCTGCCGAATCATTCACTGCAAAAGCAAAGCTTGAATAAACACGGTTTACAGTAGAGGTAGCAGGCAGAAATTAAAGTTGCATTAAATGTTTTATCTTAACTTATTTTTGTGTCCAGTCTGTCCTGAAAAATGCAAAATAGAATGGGTAGAAAAAAGAGGATGAAGTGATTGAAATGAAAGCAAAGGGGAAAAAAAGCACCAAGATTAAAAGTAAAGTTGAGGAGGAGGGGGAGGAGGAAAAACAGGAAAAAGTGGTAGTGGTAGAAGAGGGGATATCTATCAAGGAGAAAAAGAAAACAGATAAAAAGAAACACATTAGGGCTGCAGATTTAGCTCAGTGCTTCGGGGGCCTGTCTTGTAAGTGCGAGGGCTGGGGTTCAATCACTGACAACCACATACAACAGTGCTGGGGTGTGGACACTCACGCCCACCAGCAATCAGAACCACATACCACAGTGCTGGGCATTAAGGGAGAGCTTCAAGTCTGGCTAGGGCAAGTGAACCGTGTGCCTGTCTCCTGAGCCTGAAGGCTGAGACTTTGTCTCCCTGCAGACTTGGAGACCCTTAGGGGCTTGAGAACACTCGCTCCCACCTGTTGAACCTTGTCAGCGGCCATCTTGACAGCCCCACCCCTCTTGTCTCCCACCCATGGCCTCACCTTCCCCCATAGCTCATGCCATAGAGACCACCCACTTACAAAATTCACTTATTGGGCAAAACGCTAGGTTAAACCAATAGACCCTCCTTCCTCCCAGCTTTCACCCCGCCCTGTGACCTTTTGCTATCTATATGACACTGAAGCTTGAATAAATCGGAGAGTTCCAGAAACCTTCCCCAGGGTCTGCGATTGACTCGAGCCTAGACAACAACCAACAACCCATGGTGGCTCACGCCTGTAATCCCAGCACTCAGGAGGCAGAAGCAGGAGGATTGCTTCGAGTTCAAGGCTGAATTCAGGACCAGCCTGAACTACAAAAGCAAGACCCTGGCTCAAAAAAAACTGAAAAAAGAGACACATTAAGGAAGAACCAGCTTCTGAGGAAGAGCCAGGCAGCAGCACAGCAGTTCCTAGCCCAGAGAAAGAAAAATAAGAGAGATACAGAGGGCTGGGGGAGGGAACCGCAGGTCTGCGGGCAGTGCTCAGTCCGGTGGGCAGGCGTGGGAGCTGCTGGTGTGTGGCCAGGCTGGCCGCACCAGACAGGGATTAGTCTTCTGGAGCTTTCCACGACCTTGTTGTGTCTTCCTTTCTTGGTCTTTGATATACAAATGAAACTATTTGTAAAAAAAATAAATTATTTTTTGTGATGCTAAAAACTGAGCCCAGAGCCTCACATATGCTAGGCAAGGACTCTACCCTGAGCTGGCCGCATCCCTCGGCCTTTAACTTTATTTTTAAGCTTATAAATGAAAACATTAAATAATGTACACAGTTATAGGGTACCATGAGATGTTATGGCATGTGCATCTGCAATATTTAAGGTAGACATCTTCAATATTTGTATATTTTAGTGAAAATGTTTAAAATCCTTCTAGCTTTTTGAAATATGCAATTCATTATCTACAGTCACCATGCTGAGCAATAACATGCCACAACTCCTTTCTTCTAACTGTAACTCAGTACCAACGGAACTGCCTCTACCCACCCGTGTCACAGCCTTCCTCTCTGCGCTGACCTCTCTGTGTCAGTGACGTCCTGTGTTTTGTGTCTGCGTGAGATCCTGGCGCACTTGTCTTCTGTGCGGGCTAATTCCAGTTAGCATACCGGTCTGCAGTCCCGCCCACACTGCTGCGGGTGGCAGGATTTCATTCCTTGGGGCTGCATAGTGTCCCGCTGTGTGTGTGTCCTGCCCTCTGTTGGCAGGTGGACACAGAGGTGCGCCCCGTTTCTCAGGTGTTGTGAGCGGTGCTATGATGAACACAGCGCAGCGCTTCCTTGACTGCTTATTTAATTTCCTCGCAGTGTGCACCCAGCAGTGTGACGCTGGGCTCCTAGAGTGCCTGCTTTTAATTTGTTAAGGGCCCCCATTCTGTCTTTGGTAATGGCTGTACTCATTTATCTTCCCACCAAGAGAGTGCAAGTGTCCCCTCTCCACATCCTGCCGCTTCTTGTTATTGTTTGTCCTTTGGATAATTGTTTTAATTATGTTATGAATTATGTTTATAAACACAACTATGTGTTTAATTTCTTTTTCCTACAGACCAAGATCAGAAAATCATCCGAAGTCCATGACCTCGGTAGGTGATCTTGATAAATGTGACAAAGACGTTATATTTCCAGGTGAACTGACCATGACACAAAACATAGCCGTGTTCCTGAGCCTGCATCGGCAGTGATCAGGTTGCCCGGTGTCCTCAAGAGCAGGCTCCTCCTGCCTCCTGCCCTCCAGGCTCCTTGACCTGTAGCTTTTCTACTTTGGGCCCCTTCCTTCCTTCCAAGCTGGCTCACGTTTCCTCAGATCTGCTGCAGTCAGAGCCTCCCGTTCGCCCCCCTGCCCCAGCCTCCAGGGCGTGGACATGGTATTTTTCAGAAGCAAGCTGAGACTGCACACGGAGGGCCCAGGAGGGTGAGGCGCTTGCCTTCCTGTCATTGCCCTTCTCGTCCACATCAGCCTTATCTAAGCACCTGCAGATTTCTAACCCCGCCGCTGTGGTCGTGCCTTCCTGGGGTTGCCCGGCTGCTCCCATGCCTCGCACACCTCCCCCAGCTCTTTCTCCTTTGGGCTTCTGTCCCCTGCAGGCTCATGCTGTCTCCTCCTGAGCCCCTTCTGCCTCCCTTCCTCCCACTGTGCCCTTGCTCCCGAGATGCCCCTGATGTGTTGGCGCCTCTGTGTGGTGTTATATTCTCTGCACACAAGTCTCACAGCCTGGCTTGAGCTCTCCAAGAATAGACATAGTCTCAGAAGCGTTTTGGTGTCTCCAGGCACCTACCTGTTCTAAGGTGTGTTAGCACTGACAACAGGCCAAAGCCTCCCCTTCCTGTTAGAAGATACAGTGCTCACGCCCTGTCCCACCCACATATGTTTCATGAACAGCAAGGGGGTTTTTTTGAGTCTTGGTTTTGCTAAGTCATTAAGTGCCCAGGCTGGGTTTGAACTTGCCATCCTCTTGCCTCAGTTCCCAGAGTGCTGGGGTTACAGGAGTGTGCCAGGGCACCCAGCCGCCATTGCCTGTTTATGACACAGTTTTGTGGAAGAAGGGAGCAATCAGTAGGTGGTGTCTGGCAGCTGAGGTGTGAGGCTTTCCTAGTAGCCGAAGTGTGAGGGCACCTTGTACTCTTAACTCCGGCCCCACAGTGTGTATCCCAGTGGCGTTTGCTTTGTGGGTGATCCCCACTCTTACTGCTACCCTTTTCCTGTGTTGTGCCACTGGCAGCCAAAGCAAGACGTGTGCAGCCAGCCCTGTATTTCTGGTGTTCCTCTGTGAGGGAAGGTCAGAACGATGCCAAAAATATTACTTAAAATAAAGCATGGGCGTTAGCTGCAGGAGTGGATCTCTTTGTAGGATTTCTCTCCATCCTTTTTCCATATGTAATCAGGAACTAGCTGTTCACGAATTCTGTTGCATATGAAGTGTTTTTCTTTGTGTATGTGTGTATTTTTGGTTTGTTTTTTTGAGACAGGGTCTCACTGTGTAGTTCAGGCTGGCTTTGAACTCGCTATGTAGCCTTGACTGGCCTGGAACTCAGTGAGATCCTTCTGCCTCAGCCTCATGAGTGCTGCGATGACTGGTGTACACCACTGCATCTGGCTTTTTCCTTTCATTTTTTAAAATTTATTTATTTTTTTAAGGTTTTTTTTGAGACAGGGTCTCACTTTGTGGTTCAGGCTGGCCCTGAACTCAACCTCCAACTCACATCACAGCAATCCTCCTGCCTCTGCCTCTGAAGTACTCGGATTACAGGCGTGAGCCACCACGCCCGGCACTGTGGAATGTGGTACTGGTTGCTGCTGGGTGTGAGTCTCCACGCCCAGTATTGTTATGTGGTTACCAGGGAATCGAACCTGGGTCCTTGCGCTTGCAAGACAGGCGCTGGAACCACTGAGCTAAACCCCCGCCCCTTCCTTTCATTTTTAAATGCCAGATATTTTTAAAAGAAATAGAAATTATTAAATGAGACTGAAAAGTAAGTACTAGTTTTTTTCTATCAACCCCTTCAGGAAGAATCGTTAGTAATAATATATTCCATAGAATGATGTATTAAAACCCATATAAACACTAACTTTCCCAAAAGTGATTTTTAAAAATGTCTTCTGATGAAAATCAAACATATTCTACTTCAACATAAACAAGTTAATGCTTCCAGAAATATTACACCATGTAATCAGGGCTTTTCTTATATGTGTGTCAGAGCTAGAACTCCGGGCCTTCACACAGACCTACATCTCCAGCCTTTTTTAAATTTTCATTTTAAATCACAAAGTTGCCATGGCTGGGCTTGAACTTTCAATCTTTGTGCCTCAGCCTATGAGAGTGCTGGGATTACATGTTATCAGGCCTTTAATGATGCACCACAATAGTTGTGACCTTCATAACATTTCATCTGCAAGACATTTTTCTTCTCTCCAGGCAAGTAGGCAGGTTCTTTTACCACTGACCAACCTCAAAAAGATAGTCACTCTGAAATCCTTTGAAATTAAATCCCAGATGAAAATGCTGGTCTTTTAAGATTTAACCCTTGTACGTTCTGTCTTGACATGAGTTTTCAGGTAGTTCTGAATTTAAACAAAGAACTTTGATTTTGTGAGATGTATCAGGAAAATCCATGTATACATAACACAAATGTTAGCTTTTTAATAAATCCAAGGACCATGCTGAAAGTGTAGCTGTTCTTCAAAATGTACATTTTAAAAAAGAAGAAAACAAAATATACGTTTTATTCCTCTGAAGTTAGAGTTGTACTTAATCAGAGGCAAGTATATATGGAATATGAAATGTCCTATAGGAAGTTCTGTGTAAATAAAAGCTATTATCATTGTTATTTTTGTTGGGGAATTCTATGTTTTTATATAACTTGGGAAGAGAGAGTCTGTTAACTTCTCAAATTCAAGAAGTTGGCAGACTTGGTTGGAAGGATGGCCCATCTGGGCCCCACATGGTGGCCCAGGCCTGAGGGCTTCAGCTGGGTAGACTTGGCCTGGGGCACTGGTGGGCTCTGGGCAGGTGAGGGGGAGACATCCGGGAGCCGGCCTGGTCCTACTCAGAAATTCAATAAACTCATTGCTTAAAAAAATAGAAACCTCTCCAGGGATGGAGCTCAGTGGTGCTGCGGCTGCCTGGCGAGTGCGAGAGCGCACGGTCCTGAGTTGGATCCCTGTACCACAGCAGAAAGAAAGAAAGAAACTTGTTTTCTCCCCTCCCCCCCCCACCTTGCCTTATGACATCCAGCACGCTAACCCACCATTCCGCCACTGAACTACACCCCTAGCCCATGCTGGTTACCTTATTCTGTCTGGGACAGGGTTTCCATAAGTTGCCCAGGCTGACCTCAAACTCGTAATTCTCCTGCTTCAACTTCCTGACCGTCTAGTAGCAGGGATATCAGACCTGTGCTATCACATCTGGCCAGATATGTGTGTGTCTTAGTGGCAAAGCCTAAGTGACAAATTTAAGTATCTTAAAGTACAGAGAAAGTTAGAGCATAACATGACATACTGAACCTGAGCATGCACCAGGAATTGCAGCTATAGCAATGTTTCTTTTAGAACTTTGTCCTTTAACTCTGAAAGTTTTGAAATGATTCAAGTAGAAAAAGACATTTGCTGCTGTTATTATTAAGGGTTTCTTGGGAGGCTGTAGGAAAAAATACAATACAACAAGAAAAGACTGCTGTTGAAATAAGGACAGCCATGTCTGGACTCTCAGCACACACAGACCAAATTGGGTAGAAAGGAAGCCTTAACTCGGGTTGTCTGCACTGGGCTCTGCACAAGTGCTGGCTCTGCGGGAGCTTCTGAGACGTTTGTGTTCTTTTCCTCCAGGTGATCGCAAAGTGAGTGTGCCTGTCTTGCCCGTTGGTGCCAAGTCTAAGCTGGTCCTTCTTTCAATAAACATTTAATGACTTTCAATAAAGGATGTGACAGGCTCCATGTCAGGGCCGAGGATGTGGGGGTGCCTGATGTCCTGGGAGACAGAGGTGAACTGTGCTAGACCTGGGCATCGTGGGACTGGCAGGAGCTAAGGAGCAGACAGCAAATGGCTCAGACCATGTGAGAAAACCTCAGGGGAGATTTGACACGGCGGCCGCTATCTGAGCCAGAGCCAGGCCTCAGGGCCATGTTGGTGTGCCCCCGACTGCAGGAGCCAGGACGTGTGGGGACTCACGATGGCCCATTCTGTGCTGGAGCCGCAGCAGAGCTGGGAGCCAAGCTCTCCAAGGAGCAGGCGTTGTGAATGATCTCAAGCAGCATGAAGTGGACGGGCAAGGCAGGAACCAGGAGCACCGGTGATGCTATCTTCAGTGTGCCAGGCAAAACGGACCAAAGCCAGGAACCGGGGAGGTGGATATGCCAGCTGTGAGGCACATGGTCACCCAGCTACTCTCAGGGGATCTCAGTTGGAGCTCGGCCTGGGCATGGTGAGTCCCTCCAGGCCCCTGTAGCACAGAAAGGGGGAGAGAGAGAGAGAGAGAGAGGAGGGAGAGGAGAGGAGAGAGAAAGAGAAGAGAAGAGTGGGAAAGAGGCCCCCGGAAGCCCAGCAGAGTTCTGGGTGGGTTGCATAATAGAGAGAAAGACCCGAGGGGTCTGATGATTTTGATGGGGTTGCTTGGAAACATTGGCTGAAGGTGTTGGAAATGCAGTTCCATGTGTGCTGAGAGCGCTCCCGAGGTCAGGAAAGGCACCGGAGATAAGGAGAGAGCAGGGAGAACTGCTGGGGAAAGACAGACTGAGTTCCACAGCACGAGCTAGGGACACACAGAGGCAAGAAGAGGGAGTCTGGCCAGGCGCGTGGGGCACCACTGTGGCCGCCGCGCACTGTGGTGCTGTGCTGTCCTTCCTGCGGCCCCCACTCACTGCCCTTCACCCGGCAAACTCGCTCCATCTTACACTTTTACTCTCTCAAACCTCTACTGTATAATTCCATATCAGAGTCTTAGTCTTAAAGAAGTCCTTCTGTTCAAGTCTCTGCTAGAGCTATTACTTTCTGTATGTCTTCTGAAATTGTTATTTACAGTTTATAAAGTGTTTTTATGTAGTATCTGAAGTAGGGTACTTGACTACCGAGTGCCTCTGGTAACTATTTTCCCATACTGCCAGTCGTCATAACTTTCTCCCCGTTTCCTCCCTCTTTTTTAATGGTAGCAATGTTTTATTAAAGGTAGGAAAAGTAACAGGCTCTGCAGAGCAAGTTTGGGCTAAGGAAAAGTAGGAAAAGAAGTGCTTTCTACCACATGAGGGCAGCCACCACGCAAGAGAGAACGTGGTGACTGTAATGCTCGTTCTGAAAGGCTGTGTCATCGTTCGTCACTGAGTTCTCTTTTACTGGCAGGTTTATCACCCTTCCTTCATAGGCCAGCATTCACTGTCCTGCATATTTTATTTTTTTCTTTTCCTAGAATTCTTTTCCCTGCCTACCGAACGTCCTTCCTTCTTCCCTTCCATACCCGATTCCTCATGTTTACAAGAACTTATGTCCTTCGCGGTTCAGTGAGAGGAACACCTCTGTCCTCAGTCTCACCGTGTCATTCTAATGGCACTGGGCAGATTCCTCCCTAAATTGGAGCTTCTGAGACAGTACGAAATGGCCCCAAGCACACGTGACAGGTCAAGAGTTAGGCTCAAGCTTTGTGATCACCTTCTAGAGAGCTTGAGGCACTGTGGTGCCTACTTGGGAGGGTCTGGTATTCCACTGCCACCTGCTGCGATCTATCTAGTTTTTGTAGGAAGCTGCTGACAGATTAAAATGGGATTTAATGGGAGACCATTATCCTTTTAACAGTGTCACACAGCTCTCTAATTCTCCGGGAATACAGCTGTTGTTCTTGTTTGTTTGTTTGTTTTTGGTGCTGGGGAACAAGCCCATTGCCACGCATACACTCTACTGCTGAGTTACCCCCCAGCTCCTCTGTGTTGTATTTTTAATTTACTGTCTGAGTTAGGAGAGCAGTGGTGGTTTCTGATTCAGAAACATGCTCCGGCTAGTCCTCTTACCCTGAGGTTAGGGAACCAATGTGAGGGTTTTCTCAACCAGTTGTACATCCATTCATCCCATCTGAATTCTTGAAGGCCAAGCGTGGGTGGGTCTAGTGGCCTGAAGGGCCCATCATCAGCTGGATCAGGCTGAGACTCCATCTGTTAGCTGAGCCACATTATGCCCTGTCACCCTAAAGGGGCCGTATTGGCACACTGGGTCCTGAACATAATGTTGATTCAGACTTGTGTCCGTGTCTGACATCCTTCCAGAGGCTGGAGGGTTCTTCTTTCTTCCGTACATGACTGTAGTGTGTAGGTGGCCATGGGCCTTCTGAGGAAGGGGAGTATGTTGAACTGAGAGGTGACTGCTTTGGTGTCATAGGGCCGCCCCTCCTCAGAGCTTGGCTTCTCTTCTGAAATTCTGTGTTCTAGGATGAGATCTGTCTCAGCCTTTTCCTATAAGATTATGACAAAATATGAGATATTGATTTCTGAAGAACAGAACCTCACTTCTCTTGGTTCTGGAATCTGTGAGTCCAAGCTCAAGAAGAGTCCAAGCTCAAAAAGCACCTAGCTTGTCCCTCCAGCCCTTTTATAAGGTCACGAATCCCATTCATGAGGGTTCTGGCCTCGTAAATTAACCACCTCCTAAAGGCCTTGCCTCTTAATACCATTGCACTAGAGTTGAAGTTCATTGTGGGAATTTACATTCAGACCACAACAGGATCATTGCTTTTTATTGAGTGGCTGCCCTCAGCTTCCTAGTCTTTCCTGATTCAACTGGACAGATTAAGCAATAGTGTCTTCCCATTGAGTGCTCACCTGTCTCTCCCCTCCACCGCCTGGAATGTACTTTATTAACTATGATCATAGCTTTCCCCTTGGCCATTCCCATGACCTCTGTGTGAGTGCAACCTTACTGCCCAGCCCAGCCCACGGTGGTCACTGTGTCTGCCCTGTTTTTACCTGGCCTTCATTCTTATCTCTTATCTCATTCTTATCTAGTGGCTTGGCCCAGTTTGAGGGCAGCATCTCCTGGGCTTAGTTAGCACAGCCAACCACTGATCTTCTCAGCTTTTCCCACTAGTGCCTTCCTCTGCTTTGGTACAGGAAGCATACCCAACACGCGGGTGTTCCAGCTTCCTGTGGTGACTCCATTCCCCATATTTAGCAGCCAGGCAAAAATGGAGTGGCCTCTGAGGTAAAGAGGAACTAACCAAGATGGCTGTCACTGCGCCTAGAGAAATGAGTATGCAAGATGGAGAGGGGCTCAAGAGGGCGGGAGGCTCACGTGAACATCCTTAGACTTGGCTGGTCTAAAGTCCTGTTGGGACAAGCTGAGGAGAAGATTGAGATGGGGGATACTGCAGTTTTACTGTGTCAGGGAGCAGAGAAACAAGAAGGAAATGAGAGGCCAAGGGGAAGTTTTTTAGTGACAGGGAATGTTATATGTATTTGTATGTTGATGACAGTATTTACTTTGAGAAGAATTTATTGCAGAGTGAAAAAAGAGAGTGCTGGGCCGGGGAGTTAGCTCAGTGGTTCCGGCGTCTGTCTTGCAAGCGCAAGGACCCGGGTTCAATCCTCGGTAACCACATACCATACAGGGCGTGGAGACTCACGCCCAGCAGCAGTCAGTACCACATACCACAGTGCCGGGCGTGGTGGCTCACACCTGTGATCCCAGCACTCGGGAGGCAGAGGCAGGAGGATTGCTGTGATGTGAGTTTGAGGCTGAGCTGAGTGCCAGCCTGAACCACAAAGCGAGACCCTGTCTCAAAAAACCTAAAAAAAAGAGAGAGAGAGTGCTGTGTTCAGAACCACACATCTCTAAGCAGGAGATTGGATCCAGAGGACAAATGGTGGCTGGGCTTCGAGAGTCTGTGAAGACTTTTATTGCAACAGGAAAGAGCAGAGCCCAGGGATGCAGCAGCAGGTGCGTGGGGGTCTTGCGGTGCGTGGGCAGGTGGCTGCGGTTGCCCCTGCTCCCTCCATGGAGCCCGAGCTGGGGAAGAAATGAAGGCCTCCTAAACTAGCACTTCGTGTACACCTTGTACACGCCTCCTCATTCCTTATAATGTCCCCCTCTAGTTTTTGAGACAGGGTCTCGCCTTGTAGTTCAGACTGGCCCTGAACACACTATGTAGTCCAGCCCAGTCTTGAACTCATAGCAATCTTCCTGCCTCTGCCTTCCAAGTGCTGGGATTACAGGTGTGAACCACCATGCCCAGCACTGTGGTGTGTGGTTGCCAGGGTCCAGCTCTGGACCTTACGCCTGCCAGGCAGACGCTGAAACCACTAAGCTAAATCCCTGGCCTTCAATGTCCCTTTCTTTTTTTAAGGTTTTTTGAGATAGGGTCTCGCTTTGTGGTTCAGGCTGGCCCTGAGCTCAGCCTCCAACTCACATCACAGCAATCCTCCTGCCTCTGCCTCCCGAGTGCTGGGATCACAGGCGTGAGCCACCATGTCCGGCACTGTGATATGTGGTACTGGTTGCTGCTGGGCGTGAGTCTCCACACCCAGTATGGTATGTGGTTACCAGGGATCCAACCCAGGTCCTTGCGCTTGTAAGACAGGCGCTGGAACCACTGAGCTAACTCCCCGGCCCTGCAATGTCCCATTTTTGTAAGGATCACAAAGCATTTTGTCATTAGAAAGTACATAAAATTTAATTCATCTTGAGCCCTTGTGGGATGAAAGAGCATTTAAGTGTTTGCTAAACATAATAAACATAACTTTTTGCTGGTTTTAAAAATTTTTTATTAGGTGTGTTAATTTTTCCACCGGCATAATGGAATAACAGAGCTAAACAATTTAAAAGCAGAAAAGGTTTTCTGTGAGCTCAAGGTTCGGGGGTTTCAGTTCATGGTGACTGTATCCCTGGGACTGTGTAAAGGGAGAATAGCATGGTTGGGAGCATGTGGTGAGCACGATGCTCACCTCGTGGGGGCCGGGAGAGGGAGAGAAGCCAGGGTCCCAATTTCCCTTCAAGGGTGTGCCCCAATGACATAACTTCCTCCCGCTGGGCCCCATCTCTTCAAGATTCTGTCACCTCCCTTGGTCACAAGCCTTTAGCATATGGGCCTTTGGGGGACACACAAGACACATAGTATTAGGTCTACAGTCAAAACTGGGTTGCAGTTTTATGGAACAAAGGTGTATCTGTAAGTGCCATAGCATCACTGAGTCACCAGATACTGAGTGCACTGTGTAACGAGCACTATTCCATGACACTGCACCGGAGAGCCCAGCGGCAGGTGGTCCCAGATGGGAGACAGAGAGACATGAGCTGTATACTAGGTAGGAAGTGCTGAGGAAAAGAGAGTAGTAGGGAACCAAGTGTGGGAGGCAGGAGAATGTAGTTTTAAGTCAGAATGTCAGGAAAGCCTCATTGAGAAGGGAACTATGAGTTAAGGTTCAAAGGACAGGCAGTTGCCTTGGGGATAGATACTAAAACCAGTGCTTAATAAACACGCTCACCAGTGATAGTGAGGGGACTATAAGTAATCAAAGGGAAAGGACGTGGACATCAACTGTGGGTTTGCCTGAGCCGTCTGAAAAGGAGGAAATAGGACCAGGGCAACTGCTGGAAACCAGACCAGCAAATAAATAGGTGCAGAGGTGAGAGCAAGAAGATATGGGGAAATGCCTGAGAGGACTTACTAGATGGGATCCTCAGTTCTGTAAATTCAGGACGGGAGCCCATGGTTGGGAGGAAAGCTGCTTGTTCAGGGAGAATGTGGATCAGAATAACGCACAATTTGTGAGCATTCAGGTCAGGGTGACTATTTTACTTCCTTGAATCTTGCTTCTGCTTTCTGTATTCATGGGATGGCCACCCGAGGCTCTCACTTCTGTTTGTTATGCTTTTGTTTTCCCTGAATTCATCACAGCAGTGACTCCAGGACAGGTACCTGCTGCACCTTTCTTAGCTGGTTGTCTACAATTCAAATCTCAAATAAAATCTGCTAGGAATTGTCTGATGAGGCCACTGGCGTGGAAGTTCCAGCTTAAGCCGAAGCTGGGTTACTCTAACAGGCTCAGGCTGGGTCTAGAATAGCCTGAGATCCGGGGAACAGGACCTTCCAGGGTCTCTGGCCCAAGGGACAGAACGTTGTCCTGTGTGAAGTCAGTCCTCTGGAGGGAAGGCAGTCCCGACAGCCCCTTCGTGCTGCCCAGAGGGATATCTCTAAATTCACCTCCGTCACAGTCCCTCCGGCTTCTCATATAAGGAGACAGCAGCGAGTTAAAGAGAAGGAAGTGTCTGTCATCACTGGTCAGTCCTGACAGCCCTCAGGACCCCGAGCAGGTCTGTACTGAAACTCAGGAGGCAGGGCACGCATTAAAGTGGGGGACGCAGAGGAGGCTGGGTCTGCAGTCCTAGCGGCTCTGGATGGAGGCGGTGGTGGAGAGGAAGGGTGCCCTCCTGGGGGCCTCCCCACTTCTGGCCTCCCCACTGTAGCAGCAGCAATAGTAGCAGTGATGGCATGGTGGCCCAGAGCTGAGCGGACTCCGTCCACACTGTCAGGACAGTGGCCTACAGAGAATACCCAATGTTAGATACTCCAGTTCCTGTTCCCCAGAGTTGAAGAATGAATTCTAATAAAAGAAGGAGATGAGAGAAGGAACATGTATTGGGAAAAGACATGGGGACACAAATAGCTCCTGGGAGATAGCAGGATCCCAAATGGGTTGCCAATGAGCTTACTTCTCAAGGAGGCTGTATTCAGCAAAGGAATGAGGGGTTGATACAATGCGGGTAAAAACTACAACCGGCCAATAGGATTACAAGTAGAGTAACTTATGTGCTATTGTCCCAACAGTAACGGGTATATGGATGATGCCATTCACCTTGATCACAATCTGTGGTCTTGGTCTTAAATCTTCTTAGTCTTAGTGGGTAGGATTGGATGGCCCACCCCCAATCAGAATCGTCTGTCTTTACTCAGAAGCCCAACTTTTGCTCATGCTTGGGGGAGTATGCTCATCTGGCCCCTGTGACTTTGATCTTCAAATGCCCTTCTAGCTGCAGCTTCAAAGTGTTCTTATGCTCGGCACTGGCCTCCCTGCAGGTTTTGCCCTGTCTGACTGCCTACAGTATTTCTACCTAACTCAGCAGCACAAGTCACGGGCTGCCTTTACAGAGACAAGAGGACAGACTTGAAGCTGAGACACTCAAAACAGCCTGTGGGGTCAGGGACCAGGATGCCCCACTTAAACCATGCTAGCTAACGTCTGTGTCTGCTGTCTCCTCCGTCAACAGTGGTATCCAGCACATGAGAATGTTCGGAAGGTTAAATAAGTTCTAAGGAAAAGTGACTGACAGTACCTAGAAGCTAGTTTATCTCATCGTTTATATGACAGCTCACACCAGTCCTAACACCACTACTGCCATTTGGATTAACTGCATGAACCCAAAATCCATAGAGATAAGAAAGCTAAAGAGAATCGTATAGCTACTGCTGCATCCTGTATACTGTTACTACATGGAATACGCAGGACACGACTCTGGGTAGGTTAGAACTCAGGATTGTCACCTAAGAACATTTTAGAATTACCATACTATGGGAGACGGTATGGGTACGTTGGGGCAGATTTGCCAGGGTATAATTTTAATCATAACAGTTATAGTGCTTCTTAAATACGTTGTCCTTTTTTTTTTTGCTTTTAAATGCCACGTGAAGGCAGTTCACATTCCTATCGCTGTTATTTAAAATTATGCAAGACTACTGCGCTGAACACCTAGGGATTCACCAACCAAATAAAGTACGACGTTAACTAACTAGGGCTGGGAGGTGACTGGACCAACTCTCGCGGGAAGTCTGAGTCCCGGGAGCTAGCCACGTGACGCCCCTAGCCTGCAGGCGGCCCCGCAGTCTTCGAGCCCCGCCCTTCGGAGCGGAGCCGCCACGTCAGCGCCGGGGGCGGTCCAGCGAGGGGAGTGGCCAAGTTCCGGCGTGGTGCGTGCCCCGCCCCCGCCCTCTAGAGCCCGGATGAAGAGTAACGCCATTACGGTCGGAGCCACTTGGAGCACCGGCGGACGAGCACTGGGACTGGACACTGGAGCGGCCGCGCCATGAGGCTCCTCCCCCGCTTGCTCCTTCTTTTCTCGCTCGTGTTCCCCGCCACTGTCTTGCTCCACGGAGGCCCAGGAGGTGAGGCGGAGGGAGAATGCGGCGGAGGTGGTTGGAACGGAGACCCAGATAGGGCAGGTTGGAAGTCGGAGCAGCTCGGGTTCGCCGGCCGCGTTCCTTTCCTCCTAGCCCCGGGCTGCGGTCCGCCGCGGCCGCTGTTCCTTGTAGCGGGCCTCGGGTGCCCGGGCGACCTCGGTCCCTGGAGGCAGCGGGGCGAAGGCGGCGGGCTGAGCGCCCTGCCGCCGGCTCTGCCGCGCCTCCGCCCCGCGCGCTGGGCTGACGTGTCTTTAGCGTCCGCGCGCGGCCGCCTCCTCATTCATTGCCGCACTCCAGCTCTCCGCGCATTTCTGTGCTGAGAGCGTCCTTTTCCCTTGTGATCTGTCTCGCAGATCAGCACCTGCTCGCTGTGCGTTCCCCGGAGGCTTGATTTCCAACAAACTCCCGAAGTTCGTCCTAGTTATCAGCCTCTGCTCCCAGGGACCGAGCACCCCCCGTGGGACAGCTCTTACCCCTGCGGTGCTCGTTTTGTGTTGGTTGATAGCGTCCTACATGCTGGGAAAAGTCTACTTAGGACTTCACTTTTTAAAATAGGTTTTATCCAGTTCCACTTGGGATGGGTTAGCTTAGGTGACAAAGTATAAAAAATGTGAAACTTGGCTTATTTCCCTGCTGTTATTGTGAACTTCAATTTTCTGATTTGTAAAATGAAGAGTTAGTTTTAAGCGATCACTAGGATTCCTTTTCGTTTTCCAAGTTTGAGCAGTCTGTGTGGCATAATGAATGGTAATTTCCATTGTTCTCGAGAGGGGATTGGCAAAGAAAAGTGAAGAATTTGGCTTCTGTTTAGTGGGGAGTATAACTTCAGACGACTATGTCCGAGATTTTTAAAAACTGAGTTTTGAAAATGACTTGTAATTTATGAGTGTACTACTTTAGTCCTTCTTTGCCGGTGAGAATCCTAAGACATGGAAAAGGCTGAAAATGTGTGGTCCTGAATATACACCACTTTTCCTGGGCGTTTTTTTTTTCTTCCCGAATTGCCACATCATCCGTTTTCTTACTGCGAAGTGCTGGAAGAGTTGCTAAAACTTGGAAATACTTTTGAAAGTCTCTCCTGAAATAAGTGTCATGTTTAGAGTACTTTTATCTATGATTTATAATTTCTTGGCATTACAGTAATATTTTATTTTATGATACTAAAAAGAGCACTTTAAAATTATGTATATTTGAAGCCATATGCAGAAGTAGCGGATTCTTTCTTTGCTGTCCACGGTGCAGTTACCAGTATTTTACTAAACAGAGTGTGTTTCCTGCAGAGGCTGGCTTTTACCAGGGCTGTACTACAGATATTTGACCCTTGAAACTACATGCTACCGAGTTCTAACCATTTCAACTAGCCACAACTAGTTAGTTCTTATAGCAGTGTTTCTTGCCTACATAGTGAGATGCAATTTTTTTTTTTTAGATCTGAGGGGTTTTTGTTAAATTTTTGTCACTAATGATAGGACCTACATTTCCCGTCTTACCTTTATAAAAAAAAGTTTCTTAATTTGCTTAACCAGAATTGTGTGTTCTTTATTTGGATTTTAGGGCATTTTCATTTTATTTGTTTTGTTTTTGTGAGACTGGGTCTCGCTTTGTAGTTCTGACTGGCCCTGAGCTCAACCTCAAACTCACAGCAATCCTCCTGTCTCTGCCTCCTCAGTGCTGGGATTACAGGCATGAACCACCACATCTGGCACTGTGTTATGTGGTTCTGATTGCTGGTGGGCATGAGTAACCAGGCCCGGCATTTTGTGTGTGGTTACCAGGGATTGAACCCGGGCCCTTGCGCTTGCAAGACAAGCACCAAGAACTACTGAGCTAAATCCCTGGCCCCAGCATTTTTGAAGTTTATATCTCCAGTTGTTGGAAACTTAAAAATTATACTGCCTTTCCATTAAAATCAACAGGCCTTTGTTCAGACTACTAGTAAAATAAATAATATAAATATTCTTAGATGCGCTGTAATTCAGCATCATTCATTTTACTCCAGGTGGAGCATTTTCTTCTTCTTGATATTTTTAAGAGTTGATATTCCAGGTAAAATTTGCTTATTTTGTATTTTATTATTTTGGCTCATTAGCTGTGGCTCAAGATCTTACAGAAGATGAAGAAACCGTTGAAGATTCAATAATTGAAGATGAGGATGAGGAAGCGGAGGTAGAAGAAGATGAACCCACAGATTTGGTTAGTGTTTACACTATTTGATGCATCTAGAATTTATATAATACATTTAGAATGTTTATTCTTTTATGGACAGATTTGACATTAAATTCTTCAGGAGGTTTGGTATGATCAAAATGGATTAACATTGGAGAACGGGGTTAGTAATTGAGGCTGGAGCAAATATGTTTCTGAAGCAGAGGGGCCATGGTATGCTAAAAGAGCAGCAATTTAAGATCAGATGGGCGTGGGCCATAGACTTGGGTTGGTGGTGCAGCCCCTGGCTTCTCTCTGAGTCTCTTCTCCCCACTTGCTTGCTCTCAACCTGAGCACCCACTTGAGTCTCACTCGGAAGCTGCTGCTCTGTGCCAGCACGCCCCTGGGCACCAGGGTGAACAGATGAGGTCTTTGTTTTGTTGGAGCTGATGTTGTTGGGACAGTTACATGTGTCTCGGTGGCAGGATGAGGAGCAGAGAAAAAAAAATAATACGTCCAAGGCCTGGGATTTAGCCAGGGATTTAGCTCAGCAGTATCGTTGCCTGCCTTGCAAGTGAAAGGTTGTGAGTTGGAGCCCTGGTACTGAAAAAAAACCAAAAAGAACAGTAAGGGTTAGAGATGATCTCCTAGAATTCTCCCAGGTCTCTGAGTTTCGTACTTTATAATTGCATAGCAGTGAGAATACTGGACTGGAATCCTGTTTGCAGCCCATATCTGGCTAATTTCATTTCCTCTCTGAAATTTCTTCCCCTTTTTATGCTGCACTTATATCTAGAACCTTCTGAATTTCTAAATTTTTTCATTTCTTTCAAGATTAAGCCACTGGTTCCCTTTTTTCTTAGTATTTCAGTATCAAAAGATTAGCCTTAAATACAGATTTCTTCTCTTCTTTTGACCCCATTTGATGGCATGTCTTCCACCTAAGCTGATGTTATTTTGATGATGTTTTTGTGTTACCATCTTGATCCATAGGCAATGCCATTTCATCTGTTGAATACCCCTGCTCCCCTCTTCTGCCCTTAGGAATCCTTTACTGATTGCTGTGTGTGTGTACTACACAATCAAGGATTATGTTAAAGTTTTGCATCTTCAACCGAGTTTGTTGGACAGACAACTTTAGTTAGATCAGTAAGTTACTCTTTCGTAGTTGGTAGGATCCTAAAAGTACAGGTGCCGCTTGTGGGTCAGAGCTGAGAGCCGTGGTGGTGAGCCCGTGCACGTGGGCCACGGCGGGCTGTTGAGCATTGAAAACTAAAGGGCCTGCCATCCCTGCTTAGCGTGATCGTTAGAAGGAAATTTAGGGTTAAAAATGATATTTAGGACTCTAAATTTTGGACCTATACAGAAACTTATGCATCGTTAGAATCATCTTTCTGGAATTGCTTGCGCTGGGCAAGGTGGCACACTTGTGCCACACAGCCCTCGGAGGCTGAGGCAGTTGATCACCACCTGAGTTCAAGGCCAACCTGAACTGCATATTGAGACCCCAACTCAAAAAGAGAGAAAAGACTTAGACTTTCTGGCCCTGGATGTACTTACTGTAGATCGATCGGGTAGAGGGGGACGGGTGGCTCAGGTATTTTTATGATGCTGTCCAGACTTTTCCATTCTTAAGTCATTTTCCCTGACTTGAAAATCATCAGAAGAGGAAGAGCAGCTCTGATTACTCACTTCCCACCCTGGCCATTTAATACAGAGGTATGGGTAGCTCTGCTTTGTTGTTTTTCTCCAACCAGAACACATGTAGAGCAGATTGAAACAAGAAGGCAGGAAAAGTGTGTCTTTGCCTGTGTGAGAGCTAAGAAATCTGAGCTCTAGCCACAGCTGCTACAAGTCGCCTGTGGACCTGAGATAGGAGGCTTTCCCCTGCTTTCTGAGGCATGATCTCAGACTGTGGGACACGGCAGGCTCATTTGCCTTTGGGCTGCGTTCTGGAGTCAAGGAAAGAAAAGGGCTTTTCCTGAAGTTTTGATATTCTAACCGCTGGTTTTGATGTGAGTAATTGATTTTTTTTGGTACTGATGATTGAACTCCGGGCCTTGCGTTTGAGCTAAATCTCTGGCCCACCTGTAATTGATTGTAAAAGTTTCTGTGTAAGTCAGCTTATGCTGTCCTCCTTCAAGCTCTTATAAAGCTTTACTCTGTAAGGCTGTACATTATAAATGTAACTTGCCATCCATCATTCCCTAAAAATGTTCTTAAAGCAAGTGATAATGCTTTATGTTTTAATTAAATACAGTAGTAATAATATTAGCAAATTTTGAAAAAGTATTTAAAATAGGTAGCATATTCAAATGGGTCCGAGGGTGAAAGGACATGTGGAGTGCAGAGCTCTGACATGCCTGTCCACCTGCTGCTAACATTGTCTCCCGATAGGCAGCCTGAGCCCCCATTCATTGCAAGAGTAAAGAGCTGAGGGCTGGGGGTTTAGCTCAGTGTTTCCGGCGCCTGTCTTGCAAGTGCAAGGACCTGAGTTTGATCCCCGGTAACCACATACCATAGTGGGCTCACGCCCAGCCGCAACCAGTACCACATACCACAGTGCCAGGCATGGTGGCTCATGCCTGTAATCCCAGCAGTCGGGAGGCAGAGGCAGGAGGATTGCTGTGATGAGTCTGAGGCAGAGCTCAGGGCCAGCCTGAAACACAAAGTGAGACCCTGTCTCAAAAAAAAAAGAATAAATAGCCGAAGTGTTTAGGAGCTTTATCACATGGCTGGCAGTAAGCTTTATACACCTTTATGATCCTCTAAAGAGCTGTAAAATAAAGGAATCCTTTGTATTTACTGTCATCAGTGCTCGGCTTTTCCACTGCTAGGGCACCACTTTTAAATCTCTACATCAGTCCCCTGGCAGCAACATTGCCTTTGATGTCAGAAAGTGAAGGTCATCAAGTGTGGACTCGCCTGCATGTCTGCTGGCCTGCTGCCTTCCTCATATTGGGTTGGATCACAGGACCTTGTGCTTGCTAGGCAGGTGCTCTGCCAGCCACTTAGCTACATGCCCAGCCTTTTTTATTTTGAAACAAAGTCTCAATGAGTCTCAAAAGCTGACCTTGGACTTGTGATCCTCCTGCTTCAGCCCCTGTAGTAGCTGAGATTACAGGCAATTACCCTTGAGATCAGTTTTCTACTTTTATGTAAATTGTTCACCTATGTTTTCACATTTTCTGTTTAATTGTGACTTGCCTTTACTCTCTTCTGAGGCTAATTTGTGCACTGTTTCTTTTTTTTATCTTTATTGGTACATTAAATATACACATGTGCACTGTTTCTTGTCCCCATCTCCTCCTGTGAACACTGTTAGAGACTACCCTTTGTTTGTGTGTTATGGGTGCTGTTCCTTCTCAGTGGTGTGGCTCTGTTAGTCTGACCCGTGCTTACAGGCTGTTCCTTTACTCTAAGCTGATTCTGCTTTCTTACTTTGCCACTGCTATTTGCTGCTTGAAAGAATAACCAATAATCTTTCTCTAAGGCTCATTTCTCTCCTCTGGTCTGCTCTAGTGAAGCTGTTTGTGCTAAGGCCATCAGTGACCCAGTTGCCAAATACCTGGCCCGTTTCCAAGGTTCTGCTGTTTGTGCCTCTTAGTCCGTGAATCCCTTCAGATTAGCTTCTATGATACCCCTCTTCCATTCCCTGTACCACTGGGCTATATCCTCAGACGTTTTTAAAATTGAATTGAGAGGAGGTCTCACTGAGTTGTGCAGGCAGAACTCAAACTTGGAATCCTCCTGCCTCTGGCTGCCTTCCCCAAGACCGTGTGCATTGTGGGAATGATTTTCATAGGGAAGCTTTCCTGTTAGGATGTCATCAATGTGCTTAGGAATAGCTTGGGGAATAGTGGCTGCTGCCCAGAGCCAGCCTGCTTGTCTTCTGTCAGCTGCTTTCCTGCTACAGTTAGTGTTGTGGGATTTTACAGTCTGCAAAGCTCATCTGCTGTTCAGTTCTTTGCAGGAAAGAAGTTTACCAAAAAACCCCAAACCTTGCAGTATAGTCAGAGTATAGTCAGGACTCTAGCAAAGTTGAGCTTCCCCAGTGCTTTTTAGAAATACGAAATTTTAGGCTCACCCTGACCTGAATTCAGAAAGGTTTTCCTGGAAGTTTCATTGAAATGGTGAGACTGAAATCCATACTGCTAACATCAACAAAAGCTGTGAAAAAGCCCTGCTTTGTTCCAAACCTGGGGGAATCTGCAGATTCAAAAGAGGATGGCTCCCCCCCTTAATAATTTCTGTCTGATTTTGATTCATAGGCAGAAGATAAAGAGGAAGATGTATCTGGTGAACCTGAAGCATCACCGAGTGCAGATACAACTATCCTGTTTGTAAAAGGAGAAGGTAATGCAGAGTTAGGAGTTTTTATTCCAGTAGAGGAATTTCTAAATGTCAGCCTTGGTTTTGAGAGACATGTTGGTAATATTTAAGATCTTTCTTTACATTTCTAATGGGGAGGATTATGCAAATGGGTATTTTGGGAAAACCTTGAACATATGAATACATATCTGTAATATTAACTGTCTTTAAGGAAAAATAAATGTTATCTGTCTTAACTAGAAGTTAAATGTTCTTTGTACTGGTACTGTTAGACTTTTACCAGACTGTTTCAGCAAAGTAATATTTTAACTGTTTAAATATTAATGAAATACTAAATCTTTCCAGTTATCCTTTGGTTAGAACTTAGGTTCCATAAAAGAAAGCACAGGTTGAGTAATGCTTACCTGAAATTCTTGAGCTCAGAAGTGTTTTGGATATTAAATTTTTTGTTTTGTTTTTGTTTTTTTGAGACCGGGCATTGTTTTGTAGTTCAGGCTGGCCCTGAGCTCACTGTGTAGCCCAGGCTGGCCTCGAACTGGTGGCAATCCTCTTGCCCCTGCATCCCAAATGCTAGGATTACAGGCGTGAGCCACCGTGCCCGGCAGATAATTAAATTTTTTCAAAATTCAGAGCATTTGTATATACATAATGAGATAGCTTTGGGCAGGGACCTAAGTCCAAACACGCATTCCCTTGTTCCAGGAATGTCTCGTCCACGTAACTAAAAGGCCATTTTATACAGTATGGTCAGGGGGCCTGGGTTTTGACTGCATCCTGTCACTGCGATGTCAAGTGAAAGCTAGAAAGTTTTAGATTTTGGTACATTTCTGTTTTTCAGTTTAGGAATATTCAGCCTGTGAGTATAGCGGCTGATATTTATGGGGCTCAGCTGTATGGACTGTTCTCAGTACTTTGCCTGTGTGTATTAATTTGGACAAACCCTGTGTGGAGTAGTAATTGTTCAGATTGGTCAAGAGAGTGGTCCAGGTTTACGCAGTTCACGGGTAGACTGAGACTCGGAGCTCGCTGCCCCACACCCTGTGCTTTGATGTGGGCTGCAGTAGCTTTTGAAGCTTTAGCGCTGAAAGTCATTAATGAAGCAGTCTGAGAAGTCAACGCAGCCTAACTCTTTGTGGCTTCTTATTCTCACCGTAGGTTATTAGACGAACCACTGTGCTGTACCTTTTAAAAATAAAACCCAGATTCCTGAGTTTAATTCCTGGTACAATCAGTCAACCAGTTAATCAAATAGGACCGGGTGTGGTAATACACACCTGTCATCCCAGTGCTCAAGAGCAGAGGCAGGAGGATTACCACAAGTTGAGGCCAGCCTGAGCTGCGTAGTGAGTTCAGGGCCAGCCTGAATTGTAAAGGGAGACCCTGTCTCAGAAGAACCCAACCCTCCCCCACCAAAAAAAAAGCAAAATAAAACCAGGAGAATTTACTTGTGCACATAGATGAAGTGACAGCAGGAAAATGTAAGGGCAAAGATACTCTCTATTTATCTGCATGGGTAATGGGGCTGTTTAAAATGAAAACAGACCTCTTCTCCATTCATCTGATGAGTGACGTGTGTGGCAGTCTTGGCTCCTGAGTGTGCAGCTCTTAGACCTTGTAACTGGGGCGCAGCCTGGGCTGTGACACCAAGACGTCCTGCTCAGCCCTGGAGCCCAGCAGGCGCTCCAGCCCGGACCCCGGCTGCTGTTGGCTGGTTAGCGTGAGGCTCAAGGGCCCTGTTGAGAAGGGCTCTGAGGCCAGGTGCACGTCAGCCACAGCACAGCGTCCAAAAACCCACCGGCCTTGTCTGCATTTCCTTCTGTACTGTGGGTGTGTTCTGATTTTCTGTATCTATTTTGTTTCTTAGATTTTCCGGCAAATAATATCGTGAAGTTCCTGGTGGGCTTTACAAACAAGGGGACAGAAGATTTTATCGTCGAGTCCCTCGATGCCTCGTTCCGCTATCCTCAGGACTACCAGTTCTACATCCAGAACTTCACGGCTCTTCCTCTGAACACGCTGGTGCCCCCCCAGAGACAGGCAACCTTTGAGTACTCCTTCATTCCTGCGGAGCCCATGGGCGGGCGGCCCTTCGGCCTGGTCATCAATTTGAACTACAAGGATCTGAATGTAAGGCTCTCTAACCATTTTATTTAAGGTTCAAGGTGGCTGGGGACAGTTGACAATATTTAATGTTTTTCTATCCAAGTGTGTATTTTGTGGTTAAAACATTAACAGACAGCAGGGTGCATGGCTAATTGCTCATCTGCCCTCCAGTCTGCCATCCTATGGGGAAGAGGTTCAGAGATGGGATGAGACTGTCGAGTGGCCCTGCACTCACACTTGAGCTGAGTGTGATTAGGGCTGTGTGGCCGTTGACGTGCCGAGTGGCATCCACACCGAAGAGTGCGGAGCCTCCGCCTTTCAGTTTTAGATGTATATGAAGTGCTTTGTTTTGTGCCTCTAATGTTACGTTACAGTTTTTCATTCTTTCTGTCATCAAGGTAGTGTGTTAAGCTTACTCAGTTTTATAGTTCAGGAGTTTGAAGACTTACCTGTTTCATCTTCAGGTAGAATTTAATTAATTGTTGAGCGTTACTGTGTCAGTGCACCCTTGTCCCTGGGGCTCTCAGCAGGAGCACAGGCGTGCTGAAGGGCTCTGGAGTAAAACCTGTGCAGTGAGTGGGACTTCGGAAAGAGAACTTTTGCCTTCGCGTGGAGCACTGCTCATTACGAACAGCTTTCTTTGTCTGCCCTCGTTACTTCTGATACTTTTAAGAACTGAAATCTTTCTGAATATAATTGTCTCAGGACCATAACGGAAAAATACCTGCTGTAGAAAATCACCAGCCTGTGTTAGGAAGGACTTGCTTTCTACTCCATTATCAGTTTAGAGCACAAGTCGACATTTGGGCAGCTGGAACCCTGGCTCCCCGTACAAGGAGTAGGCCCAGAGCCAGGGCCTGCGCTGTTCTCAGTTTGGGGCAGTCTTGCTGAGCCCCTGAGCCTCCCAGGCTGGTCAGTTCTCCACATGATTTGTCGCTGCGGGTCCTGTCGGACATTTGCGTGCTTCTTGCTATGGCGGAGGGCAGATAACAGGCTGCAGGTGCTGGTGTCGCCACAGCCTGTGAGCTCCTCGCTTTCTGTCAGTTTACTTCATTTTTACTCTGCTTTCCTGGCTCCTCACCTGCCCTCCCGTTTCCCACAGAATGCAGGTGATAACTTTGGCACACTTGTTCTGGGGTGGGAGAAGTTAACCTTGCAACCTTGAGTCCCTGGCACTGAACAGTGTAATTATGTCTGATGTGGAGTCTTGCTGACCTAAGTGAAGAGAAAGCTGATTATATCTGTTAAGTAACAGTTTTAAGAAATCTTGAAAGCATTCATTCTTTCAATGCTTTTCAGATTCTTGTGGGGGTGTTTTAGAAATTAAATTAAATTTATTTTTTAAACAGGGCAATGTATTCCAGGATGCTGTCTTCAATCAAACCGTTACAGTTATTGAAAGAGAGGATGGGTTAGATGGAGAAACGTGAGTGAAAGCTGCCTGTGATCTTGATCTGTATGATAGGACCGGAAGGTGTGCTCTAATTCTGAAGTGCTTGTTCGAGGGTCAGAACGGGAGAGATGCAGATTTGGTGAAATACTTACTCAGACACCCCCCTTTTGGAGGGAAAACAATTGAAAACTGAGTCTTTGGCAAAGGTGGCAGCTAGCTGTCTTTCTTTTCTTAGACCAGTCTTAGCCTAAGCTATGTTTTATGTTCCTCCGAAATTGCTCATCTTATATAAGTTAGACTTTCTTTTTCCTAATACCAGATATCAAACTTAAGATCTTGTACTGTGAGGCAGGTGTGACACCACTGAGCTAAATCCCTAGCCCAAGTTATTTTTATTTTACATTATTTTGTTCTTTCCGAATAAAGAATCATTGATTGTGAGCTAAGATAAAATTCACTAGAGTAATTTTTAAATCCAGTCATACAACATGATGTGAAATTTAAGGCAGAAAAATCCTATGCATTTTTTTGTTTATTTGCTCTTTGTTTCTGGTACCAGAAATCAAACTCAGGACCCTTTACTTGCCAGGCATCCCCGCCTAATGCATTTATTTTTAAGTGGGTGTAGACTAAAGTGTAAATTATCAGATGATGTGTCTGGAAAGCTGGTTGTTGTGTTGGGGTTGTGGTGGTAATTAACTGTCAACTCCTGCAGGAGATTGAAGCTGGTTTGTCTTTCCCCTTTCACACCAGGGTCTTTATGTATATGTTCCTTGCTGGTCTTGGGCTTCTGCTCGTCGTTGGGCTTCATCAGCTCCTGGAATCGAGAAAGGTAATTTCAGTGAAGTGTGTTTGTGGCCTTGCTTCAAAAGCTGTCATGGTGCTAAGCACAGCCTGGTTCTTCGTGGCTTCTTAGATGTCAAGGAAACGATTCCTGTTCCCAGCCAACTTCCCACTCTTAAAAAGAAGTAGATCAAAATGAAATCTGAGGGGAGACAGACCTTAGGTATGAAAGACTAGACATGGAGGCTGCCATACACACGTGCAATGATTACCCTTTGTCTACCCTTCAAAGTAACCCTTGTGTCTTACTGTAAGTCTAAATTGTTAGAAGTTTTTCCCTCAAACTCAGGAAGATTTCATTTGCTGCTTATTACAATTTTTCATGAGTTATGTGGCATTGTTGTATGTGGTTACCAAGTATCAAACCTGGGATCTTTAGCTTGCAAAGCAGGTGCCGGAACCACTGAGCTAAATCCCTGGCCCAGGATTTACTTTTTGTAATTTATTCTACAATGATTTTACTCTATAGTGAATTTAATTGGTATGATTTACAACTAGAAAACAACGTTGACAGTAAATTATTCAAGTTGTTTGTCAATATTTTCGAATTTTAATTAGTGTAGCAGAACTCCTTTAAGTTAGTATGTGTTTCTGTTCTGCAGCGCAAGAGACCCATACAGAAGGTCGAGATGGGCACCTCAAGTCAGAGTGATGTGGACATGAGCTGGATTCCTCAGGAGACTCTGAATCAGATCAGTAAGTGGTTTGTCCCCGCTGAGGGGTGTTTCATTAAGTATGTTAGATTCGAAAGAACTGTGCCTGAGTACTGTTCAGTGCCCATTTTGGTGATGTGCAGAGTGTGGTACAGTGACTGCTGCAGACCTCAGAGAGCTGTTTTGTTCGTAGTAATTTCTGTGCTTTACTTCATCAGTTCTGTACTCAGATCTGCAGCTGATTTGCAAACATGTGAGTTCTCTGCTCCTAATCTGTTTCCTGTCTCTTTCCTTCCTGTCGCTTCAGTGCAGAGTAGAAGAGGTGAGGTGATTCCTTTTCTTAACCATGTTCACTAGAGCTTTGGGGTCTCTTGTGTGGCACATGAATGCTTTATAGCAAGGTTAAACAACGTTGGGAACGGTTCTCTTGTACTAGGTTTTACTGGAGAAACTACTTGGAGGAGTAAACCTAAAGAGAAATACAGCATGATTGTAAAAAATTAAATTGGAATTGCAGTGGAAAGCTAGGACTCTTTGGTAACTTAAATAGTTCCTACTGGAAAAGTAGGATAAATATATAATGCTTCTTTTGCCAATATTTAAGAAAAAGAAGAAAATTCACTGAAGTGGTGACAAAAGAATTTTCCTCCCCCTTTTTTTTTTTAGGTTTTTTTTTTGAGACAGGGTCTCGCTTTGTGGTTCAGGCTGGCCCTGAGCTCAGCCTCCAACTCACATCACAATCCTCCTGCCTCTGCCTCCCGAGTGCTGGGATGACAGGCGTGAGCCACCACGCCCGGCACTGTGGTATGTGGTGCTGGTTGCTGCTGGGTGTGAGTCTCCACACCCAGTATTGTTATGTGGTTACCGGGGAATCGAACCCGGGTCCTTGCGCTTGCGAGACAGGCGCCGGAACCACTGAGCTAACTCCCCGGCCCCTTCTCCCCCTTTTTGATATTACATATAATCTTCATTTTATGGAATTTGTGTTTCACCCAGCAGTGTGTTTATGTTCAAATTGTTAAACTTAGGCTGCTGGGACCCCACTTTGGGATCTTTGCCTTTTGATCTTAAAATGAGCTCTTACTATTTGTTTCTCAGGATAATCCAAACTTACTTTGCATCTTTTCTGCCCTGAACCTGTAAAGTCTCCTTGAGTGGTACTAGAAAGTAAAATCTAGACATTTGGAGCTGAGCATAGTGGCACACACCTTCAATCCCAGCACTTGGGAGGCCGAGGCAGGAGGACTGCCTGTGAGTTCAGGGCCTCCTGGGCTAGATAGTAAGTTCAGTGTCATCCTGCACTACAAAGTGAAAAACCTGCCTCAAAAAAAAAAAGGCGGCATTAATACCGGGCTCATAGTTACTAAGCCCTTCAGCTAGAAATATATATATATATGTATATATTGTTTTTTTTAAGGTTTTTTGAGACAAGGTCTCGCTTTGTGGTTCAGGCTGGCCCTGAGCTCATCCTCAAACTCACATCACAGTAATCCTTCTGCCCCTGCCTCCCGAGTGCTGGGATTACAGGCGTGAGCCACCACGCCCAGCACTGTGGTATGTGGTACTGGTTGCTGCTGGGGTGGGTCTCCACACCTGGTATTGTTACGTGGTTACCGGGGATCGAACCCGGGCCCTTGTGCTTGCAAGACAGGCGCCGGAACCACTGAACTAACTCCCTGGCCTGTAGAAATACATATGTTTTTAAAATGATGAAATAGTAATGATTTTCAGTTCTGTTGTGGTAATGATATTGGGGGCTGTGTCCAAGCTTCCTTCCCCTTTATCTGTGAGGTGTGAGTGCTCCTGCGGGGGACCTGGGGAGCCAGGGGGAAGGGGTGTGAGAGCTCTGGGACCCAGGGGCTGCCGCCCAAAGTGCTGAGGTAGGAAGAAGGTGGTTTCCTTAGAGGGTGACCCGGATGGCAGGTGACTTAGTGGGAGAAGCGGCCACTTCACCTGACACCCTGGAGGTCAGATACAGACAGCCAGCAGCAGGCTGTGAGGGAGGAGGGCGCAGAGGGAGGTCCTCCTCCCTCCTCTGTCCTCCTCCAGGGCCAGCATTTTGCTAAGCAGGTTTTTCCTGAGAGCCTGCATTTCAGGTTAGGTTGCTTCAACTTACTCATTTGTGTTTTTTTTTTTAAACTATAAACTGACAGATCAGCCAGTTTTCATAGAATAGTGTAGACACTTTGCTTAATAATAGTGTTTAGGGCCAAGGATTTAGCTCAAGGTTACGCCTGCCTTGCAAGCAGAAGGGCTTGAGTGCAATCCCCAGAACTGCCAAAAAAACCCCCAGACTGTTTTAAATACGTACATAAGGAATATACACTGTAGTTGGAAACTATAAGATTGTAGCTGTAATTTAACTTTCTTACTAAAGGATCAGTTATAAAATTTTTATTTAAATATTATTTTTAAAAAATTTGTTACGATTTTAGTATAATTAAAAATGTCTTACTATAATTAAAAGAATTTTACTCTGATTAAAATATTTTAAGAACATCTTTTAAATGGGGAATATAGGCATTTTTCAAGTCTGCTTCACTCATTGTCACTGAGGAACAGCATGAATTTTCCATTTACAGGATTTTTTTTCACATAATTTAAGCTTCACTGTTTTTTTGAGACAGGGTCTCGCTTTGTAATTCAGGCTGGCCCTGAGCACACCGTGTAGCCCAGGTGAGCCTCTAGCTCACAGCAATCCACCTGCCTCTGCCTCCTAAGTGCTGGGATGACAGGAGTGAGCCACCACACCTGGCACTGTGGTGTGTGGTACTGATTGTTGGTGGGCGAGAGTCTCCATGCCTGACATTTTGGTATGTGGTTACCTGGGATGGAGCTCAGGACCTTGTCACTTGCAAAGCGGGAGCCAGAACCACTGAACTAAATCCTTGGCCCTATAAAATTTTAAAATATGGGGAAAAGTATTTTAAAATAGGAGCACTGTCTAAATTTTAGGAGCTATATCTTAGTTCCTTCGCTTGTTTTGGGACAAAATACCCGACAACCACAGTTGAAGGAGGAGAGGTTTGTTTGGGTTCACAGGTCAGTCTGTAGTCAGTGACACCAAGACTGCACAGAGGGCCTGGTGGACAGAGCAGAGAGCGGGAGGGACTGGCGAGCTGGGAGCCCTGCCTGTGAGTGCCCAGGTTTTGAGGGTGCCCAGGGAGAAGCCTGACGTGGGCTGGGAACTTGGATACAAGAAAAGATCTTTTTGGCCAGTTTTTTCTTTTCGCTAAAATATTTATAAATACACCCGTACTTGGGTGAAAGTACCTTTCCCCAGCTCTTTTCCTAACTGGAGAGACGATGGGGGAAGGGTAGGAAGGGTCTCACCATGTTGCCCAGGCTCGCAGTGAACTTGCTCAAATGACCCTCCTGCTTCAGCCTCTGAAGAGCTGGGACTTCTGTTGCATTCCATTGTCCCCAGGTATACATATTTGTTTTTCCCTCCCTCCCTTCTTCAATGATTTTTATTTATAACGTATTACACAATGAGATGCTTTTAGACCTGGTTGTTCCTGTAGAAGATAAAAAATAATAATGGTCAGAGAGAAGATATTTCTGGCCAATAGATTTATGGAGAAGAAACGTGAGCTGGAGATTTAGCTCAGTGGAGCTGCTGCCTGCCTTGCAGACATAAGGTTGTGAGTTTGATCCCTGTTGGGGCGGGGATAGAAGAAACGCAGCACAAGTTATTTTCTGTTAAATAAAAAGTGTCAGAATCTAATTTAGGTAAGATGTGAGAAGACAGTGCTTTATGTGCATGGAGTGGTACAGCATTGAAATCCATACTTCTTCTGTTCACTTGCTTGTTCCAAGTAGACTGCACGATCCTGCACGATTGTCTTCGTAAGGTTAAATCGTCACTAACCGACAGGAGTGCCTCTGGGCTGCAGGTGTCCGACCTTCGACACTGCTCACCTGTTTCCTTGTGCACGTGTAGACAAGTTGTAGAATTAAAGATTGTGAGTGGTGTCTTCAGCTGGACAGTAACCAGGGTCAGCTGTTTTTCCCACCTGAGGCACAGAAGTTTCCTTTGAATGGGAATTGCACGTGAGAGGCTGCATTAAAAGTTATCTGTGAAACCTGCGGAGTCCTTGTTGGCAGTTGTCCTGGCGCGTGTACATGCGCACGCGCAGGGCCTCTTGCGCCCAGAACTCACCACATTCTCTTTTCTTGCAGACAAAGCCTCTCCGAGAAGGGTGCCCCGGAAGCGGGCGCAGAAGCGGTCGGCGGGATCTGATGAGTAAATGCTCGTGTGCAGCTGTCGCGTCTGTGCTTGCCCCGCCCGCCCCTGTCCCACCTGACGGGGTTAGAGCAGAGCCCACGTCCGCAGGAGGCGCCTGCTGCTTACGTGTGGATTGAGCAGTCGGTGTGGCGATAACACTGCTGAAAACGCACTGCGCTCATTTTTCTAAAGTAACGAATTTGGGTTTTTTTAAACCATTAAAATCTGTGTGTGCGTGTGAGCAGTCGGCCTTCCAGAATCATGGGTGAACTGCCAAATCCTGCCTTTAGAATACTGCAAGCCATCGCCCTTCCTTTGACAGACTCTGATTTCCCACTCTGCGTGATGAACATTTGCCCCCAGTATGGTACCAATGCCTCCTGAACTGTATTCAGGGAATGATTTGTTTCTTCCTTGGCATCGCTCAGATCCCAGCCGATGGCACAAATTATTAGTGTTTTGCCGTTGCTCTCTTGAGCTAGTATTCTAAAGGCACGGCCAGGAGCGCCTGCTTTTATGGCAGTAGAGTCGTTCTGATATTTTGCTGCTGTTTAATGTGCACCTTCAAGGAATTTGAGGATATGTCTAGCAACAAAATGTGAAAACGTGGAATTCTGCCGACTTTGATCCATGAATCCCAACCCTACCCCCTTTCTTTTAACAAAAAGAAAAGGTCTATTTGTACGAACTCAGTGTGTCCTCCCTGCGTGGCTTCTCCGTCCAGGCCGAGCTCCGATTGATCCTGGGCCCCCTTGCGTTTGGGTTTTACTGGAAGAGAACTGTGTTCTCCTCGTAGAAGCGTCACTTCTAGGAATCACCTTGGTCTGTGACAAGCAGCTCATATTTGAAGGATGGAGTTAGATTTCAGCCAGTGCTAATCTACAGAAATATAAATTGGAAATTTTAAAAGTTAAATAGTTGTTTCTTGAGTAATCTTTTGTTTAATGGTAAACATACCTTTTTTGGTTAATGTGAAAAATTCTAAAAATATAAACTCCTAAACACTTCAGGACAGAAATTACAAATTGTATCTTAGAGGGCTCCTCTTGCCTGGGTGTGAGCTCGGTCAGTCATTCTGGCTGAAGGGGAGGGAAAGGCTCCCTGTCTGTCCTGTAGCCACACCCTCCCGCGCCTAATTTCTGAGAAAATGCTAAGCGAAATTCTAGTGGCTGTTTAATTTCTGACCTCTCCTACTCACATCCACACATACAAAAAAAAAAAAAAAGGAAAATAGCAACGAAACAAAATATGCAGACAAAAAAAAAAAAGCCAAGCTGTGTATGTATTTAAACGTCTGAGCCAGAACCTGGCACTAGTAGTTTCTTGTATAATTGTCTACTGCTTGGCAAGTGGGGCTGAGGCGTCGTCCCAAGCCCAGCTCTGTGCCCAGGGCAGTGGACCCTGAGAACTTGGCATGGCTTTGCGCTTCATGTCCTGTGGGAGACCCTCCTTGTTCTCCAGGGTCATTTTCCAGAACATTTTCTTTTCTGACTTCGTAAGTTTGTGAAACTCCTAGAACACCATGCAGCCAGCTGCACAGACAGCACCTGGGCCTTCTGGTCCTGCGTCCTGGGGGTGCTCGGCCTCTGCCTTCCGAGGCGGTGCTTCCCGCCTGAGGTGAAGCCACGCCTCGAGAAAGGTCGAGGTGTTTCTTGTCCTGTCTGTTTCTTAGTCTGGATCAGCAACGGGGAACCTTATAGCATCAGCCAGTATTTAGCAGAAACTACTCCATAACGAATGGGATTCAATTCCACACATGGTTTGTTCAAGCACACTTAATAAGTAGCCTATTTTTCAATGTCTCTTTTAAATGTAAATATTTGGAAAAGCTTTTCTTTGTTCTAATGTGTTCATTTGCAACCCCAGTGTGGTTTGAGCACTCAGCCTCCGTGCAGCTTGCTTTTAGTCTGGAAAGTCACGAGGGTCTGGCGGAGAGCTGGCGCCCGCCAGGTGAGGAGTATCGAGCGAGCAGGGCTGCACCCGCCTGTGTGTGGCTTCGTCCTGCTCGCAGTGTCGCCGAGCAGAGCCGAGCGGTTGAGCAAAACCCGAGGAAGGAGGCAGCCCCACGGTGGGCGGTAGCTTCAGAGATGGGGGCTTTGAAAGGCAGAAAAGTGCGTTTAGACACTGAGCGACTGTGCATGTCTCTTGCCTCAAACGTGTATCTGTAGCACATCAGCCTCAAGTTGTTTTTTGTTTTTTAGTGTTTTGAGACAGGGTCTCACTTTGTAGTTTAGACTGGCTCTGAGCTCACTATGTAGCCCAGGCCAGCCTCCAACTCAAGGCAATCCTCCTGCCTCTGCCTCCCAAGGGCCAGGATTATAGGTGTGAGCCATCACGCCTGGACAAGTCTCAAATTGTATTTTGACTCAGGGAGAATTAAATAGCAGTAATGTAACGCTGCAGCCTTTACTCCGGGCTCAGCTGCTGAGGTGCAGAAGAACGAACGTGATCACAGGGCATCGACTCCCCGGCTTTAAGGAAAATCGTGCTTTTGTGCATCCTAGTGAGGGCTGTGTGCACGGGGCCTCCTCGGCCTCCAGGGCTGGCGTGAATGTTACCTCAGCCCGACAAGCCCTCTGACGGCAGCTCCTTGATTTTCCAAAACAAGGCTTTAGTGAACATTTAAGAACGTTTCCACACACTCCTGAGTATTGCGTGGTTTTTATGAGTCCGTAACTTTGCTGTGCTGTTCCTCGGCGTGTGAAGAGGGCATCTCGGAGCTGGCTGGGGACGGGTCACAAGAGGGTGTTTGGAGACTCCGGCAATGCCTTGCGGGCTTAAGTGTCACTCAGGGTCGGGGCAGCGCCGCTTTTCAAAGTGTGAAGATGAGCTCACTGAAGGTCAGGGGTATTCAGGACGCTTTGCAGCTGTCTTCCCCACGTGGTGTCAGGCCAGGGTATTCCGAAACCACGCATTTCGGGGCAGCTCCGCAGCCTGTGATGAGCAGAGACCGGCGAGCAGCGAGGTGCCGCAGCCCGAGTCGAGCCTGCCTGCCCTGCCCACTCGCTCCCCGGGCTGCAGGCTGCTCTGGTCACGGCTGTCCACGGACATGTCGATGACCCCTCCATCCATAGGACCGCGTAGGCTGTTAAGTGACACACTTGTTTAAGTCTCTCCCTGAGGAACAAAATCATGATTTTTTTTAGGAGTAGGAAAAGTTAAAGCTTCTGCCTAAGAGGGACAGAAAGGGGTCCTGAAAGTGGGTGATCCAGAATCATGATCCTTAAGAATATTTGCTGCAAGATAGATTGAGAAGTTGATTTGATTTAGCCCGAGAAGGGTTGAAGGGCCCATTTTCTGGTTAGACACGAGTGCAAGATCTGCTTGTGCCACTTAGCAGATGTACTGCCTACGCCTGATCTTTGGGTTCAGTTTTGGATTTGCCTCAGGCACAGTGAGGCATTAAAAGAAAGCATCTCTGGGAAGCCTAGTGCTTCCTCTTTCTTTACTAAGTGGCCTCGGGCTGGGGGCGCACACACCTTTCCCTGAGCAGCACCCCAACCTTCCTTTTATTTTTGAGACAAGTTCTTGCTGTGTGGCTCAGTCAGGCCTCCAGCTCGGAATGCTGCTGTTACAGCGGTGTGAGGAGCTGGGCTTACAAGAAGGCACCGCCGTGTCCGGCTTTTAGTCTAAAAACCAGAGATGAATCGTGCCGTGCCTCATCCCCCCACTGCCGTCACACAGCCTTCTGCCGGTTGACAGTCCACCGCCATGTTGACTGTGACCCTGTGTTCTCACGCGCTCATGATCCGTGATCACTGGACGCCTGCGGCTGAGTGTTGAAGGGGAGGTGGCTCCCACCTGGCTCCTGCGTCTGGGCGGCAGCCTGGGGCTGCACGGGGCCGACACCGTGCTTGTGTTGCAGATGAGAGCCCCTCGTGGTGTCATCCTGTCTGACCCAGTGCTGCCCCAACCCCGCCCTGGCGACCCGCCACCCTCCTGGGGGTAGTGTGCGTCCCCCCAGGCTCAGGGACGCCCACTCGTGGGCAGCTGAGTCCCAGCTGCTGGCACTTCCTATCACCTCGCTGCAAGCCAGGGCCTCGCCTGCGCCTTGGTGCGGCCCGCGGTGGGCAGGCACCAGTGCCGGGCTTCGTGGGGAGGGGTGACATCTGCTGCACCCCATGAGATGGGTTCTTCCCTGACACGCACTTGTAATCCCAGCACTGAGAGGCCAGGCAGGAGGACTGCAAATTCTAGCCCAGCCTGGGTAAGGACGTAATTTATGCAGACATTATCTCAAAAGTGCAGGGGAGCGTGTGGTACACTCTGCAATCCTAGCACCGTGGCTGAGGCCGGAAGAGCTTTACAGCAAGACCCTGTCTCAGAAACCAAGTGACCTATAGCAACAGTAATAATAAGATAGGCCTCACTGCGAAGGCCCCGGGCTCCAGCCCAGTACGGAAATGAAAGTTGCTTCTGGAAGTGAGGCTGGGCCGTTGGGAAGTGAGGCGAGGCCTTGGTTCCTCTCCAGAGACCAAAGCTGTCTGTCCTCACCGCACACCCGGCCACAGGCGGTCAGAGAGCCTGCGACTTGCAGTGGCGCGTGGTGTTCAGAATTCTTGAACAGCCCTCGCACAACACCCTGGACCCTCGGTGTGTCCCCGGCCACAGTGTGCGCCGAGGCCCCTGGGAAGTGTGGGCAGCGCTGTGCTCCAGCCCGAGTTCCTTCAGCCTCGCCTGCTGCCAGGTGCAGCCCGGGGCTCCCTCATGTCACAGCCCTGAGGGAGGGCTTGCCAGGGACCACGCTGTCACAGTCCCGAGCCAGGGGACACTTACAGTGAATCCCCCCAAAGAGAAATTCTCCAAGATGACAGCAGAAGCTGTGGGAACCGTTCTGTCCCCTGGCTCCGAGTCAGCTTCACGGCTGTGTGCCCTGTGATGTGACGGGGACCTTTCACGGCTGGAATGCTGCTGATGGCTTCGATCCTGTGGCCCAGCAAGTCAAAGGCACCAGCAGCCTCCAGTTTCCCTCTGGTGCTCACAGCCGGCAGCTGGGATTGCGGGCGGCCCCTGAAGGGGGCTCGCAGCCCGGAGCGTCCCTGGGGTTAGTGGGTGGCGCTCAGTACAGTACAGTTACGGCACAAGTGCCAGTGTTTGGCCCTGCTGTGTTAGATTTTGCTTCTTCCCACCCCAGAACTAAGAAGTTAGAGAACTTGGGAGAATTTATTCAGTTTGGCTGAAATATTTCTGGTTCCAGTATCTCTTACTTCTTAACCACCACAAGAGGTCGACAGGCATGGTGGTGCACTCCTACTCCGAGCACCCAGCAGGCTGAGACAGGAGGGTCACACAAGTTTGAGGCCAGCCTGGGATACATAGTGAAAGTCTGTCTCGAAAAAACCAAAAAGAAAAAGCCTTGGATTGCCTTTACATGAGTGGGGTGGGGGTCGCTGGGCACTGAATCCAGGGCTTCCCAATGGAGCCACGCCCCGGGGCACTCCCAGTGTTTTATCATGAGAGGGTCTCACTAGATCATGAAGTTGCCCAGACTGAGCTGAAACTTGCAGTCCTGCTCAGCCTCCCAAAGTGCTGGAATGACAGGTGTGTGCCGCCGCACCTGGCCTGTAGTTCCAGCACTTACACACGGGAAATGTGATTTTCAGTGGCGCTTCTATCAGGCCTGTTCTGAAACTATCTGCAGTGTGACCTTGTGTGTGACTATGTCTGAGCTGCGACCTGCGTGTCTTCGGGGCCACATGTGGGGAAAGTGGGGGCAGTGACGCCCTCGGACTCCTGCAGCGAGTGTGCCTGCTTATTAGGAACTGTCTTAAGTCTAGCAACCCGGCGGGACCCAGCGCCTGTCTGTCTGTCGTGGTCATCTGTGGCCTTGCCCGAGGCCCTCGCGAGAGCCGGTCTTGGAAGGGCATATGCGGGAGCTGTGTGCAGTGGGCGTGCCGGTGGGATTCGGAGAGCGCAGGGCTCACCTGAGTGCTAAGCAGGAAAAAAAAGTGCTACATTGTTGGTCTTAATCCCCCTGGTGGATCCTGTGAAAGTCCACGTACTTCTTGCATGTGACGTTTTGACCCTGCAGTGACATCCAGGTCCTGAGACAGACCTGAGCCAGGCCTGGGCTGGCCAGGAAGGGAGGAGGGGGAGGGGGGAAGCTCATCATTTCCTGGGCCTGGACCCCTGCGTACTGGGTGCTGGTGTGACCTTCAGAGGGGACAGGAAGGTGTGTGCGATCCTGAAAATCAGTCTGTGATCAATGTTTTCAGCCTTTTTTAATTAAGGAAAAGTATGTTTTGCAGAATAAAAGAGTGCAGTAACAACGAGCCTTCTATGTCTTCTCTACAGTACTTGAAACAGTTAAATTTCGGGTTGATCTAAAACATCAAAATGCTACAGCAGTGTTTGCGCTAGGGTGGTGGGTGATTTCTCCTCTTCAGAATGTTTGTAATGTGCTTATATTTTATAATGGAAGTAATAAATGCGATGTCAAATTCACCGAAGCTTTGTATGATGAGTATAATAATCTCAGTGATTTGGACAACTTTTCTGTAGCTCAGAAGAAAATGAGCGAACTTTTCAAACTTGTATGTACTGTCGCTTACCAAGGAAATCAAGTTAGGTGTGTGGGTGCATGCGTGTGCGTGTGCGTGTGTCCCAGGCCGACCCCACATGGCTTCGAGCGAAGGTGCAGCCAGCCCAGCCCCGGCCTTGCAGCGGAGGGATCAAGGCCCACCGGCTACCGGACTTGGGTCTGCGCTGAGCCGCCTGACGTGCCGGCGCCCGCTGTGCTTTGCTGCCCCCTGCTGCCCGCCCGCGGCACAGCGGCGGGGAGTCCGGCCGAGCAAACCGCCTGCGCCTCTGGCCGCCCGCCTAGAACCACAGGGCGAGGCCGCGAGTGTCCCGCGTGGAAAGACGGTGCTGAGCAGAGCCCAGCCGCTGCGGTGAGAGAAGCGGCCTCGGACCAGCGCTGTCCCAGAGCGGCCACGCCGGCCCCAGGAAGGCCGGGGAGCTCCACTAGCCACAGCGCCCCCGCCTCCCGGAGGGGTCCTCCGGTAGAGAAGGCTGCTGGCTCGTGGCCCCGCGCACCGCATGCCTCACTCTGGGGGACTTGGCGGGGCGCCCTGGGCTGCTCGGGTCACCTCTCCCTTTGCTTTTCCAGACGCAGGCGGAAGGATGCGCGCTGATGGCTGCAGGCGGGCCCAGGTCGGAGCCCAGGATACGCCCTGGCGACCTCATGCCCGGCCACTGGGCTCCAGCGGATGAGGAGCAGCTGCCACGCGGACGCCGTGGAGACTTCTCGAAGCTGCTGCTGCCAGCCATGGGACGCTGCAGGCCACGCCACGCAGAGACTCCTTGGCCGGCTAGCTCTGCCCTGGGGCCTGGGCGGCTGGCCCTATCGGGGTGGCCTGGCTGCCGGCTCCCCAAGGTCTCCTGGGGCTCACTGTGTGCTCTGGGGCCAGCCGAGCGGACCGAAGCCGACTGGACTCAATAAACTGAAAAGTCTGGGAGAGTGTGCGTCCTGCGCGAGGGCCAGGCTGGGGAGTGCAGGCGCTGGCGGCGGGGGCACGTCTGGAAGAAGAGGCCTCCGGGTGGGGTGAGCTGGGCGCAGAGTGAGGGGGCTGACAGGGTGGGCAAGGTGAGGAGGCCACAGGAAAATCACTGCCACCTCCATTTGAGGAGAGGCTGGGCCAGGGGCGTCGTGGTCACTGCGCGGGCCTCAACCTGCAGCGGGGGAGGAGGTCCTGTGGCTCCTGGTTCCAGGGGGCTCAGTCCGTGGCCTGCTGGCACCGTCAGGAGTGAAGACGACTCTCATGGTGGCCAGGAGAAGGGCGAGACGCGCCCTCACCACACACCCACACAGACCCTCCCTTCGGTAAGCCCCAGATGCCTCCCAAACCTGTCAGCGCAGTAACTCAGTGAGGGCATCATAGCCTTGGGGTCTGGTCAGCTTCTGAAAGCCCGGCCTGGGGACCTTGAGATGGGCACAATTTTGATCCACCCTGACACCTGCTAAGGGAGAGTCTCAGGGACCGGCCCAGAAGCTGCACTTTCGAGCAAACTCAGGTAAATTCCACCAGAAGCTGGCGGGGTGCCCCTTGGGTGCCCAGTGTCCCCACCTGTGCCACTCACCTCACACAGAAGCCTAGGATTTGCCCACGGCTCCCCCTGGCACAGGCCAGGGGAGTATTCCAAATCGCCAAGCAAACTCAACAGACCCCTCTCTTGTTCCTCCGGATGCTGGAAAGATGTCTGCCAGAAGACACAGAAAGAGAACTGGCCAGACGCAGCACTTTCCACACCCTGCGTGCACTGGGATGCCCAGAAAAGACTTGTCGCTTTAGTTTGTAGCTCACCTTGCCCCGGGCATTGTCTTCGGGGAACACCAAGATGGCACCAGGTGTGGCTGAGTCCCAAATATCCCGCCGCTTCATGAACACAGTGGGCTTGGGAAGGAGATAGGGTTGTAGGGGTTTAGAGCCGACTTGCTCTGAAGGGTGGAGGCATTTGGGGTGTCCCGGAAGGGCGTCTTTCTCCTCTGGACTCTGCTTCCTGTTTGCCATGCTGTGAGCAGCTCTATTCCACCAAGCCCCTGCACTAGGCCAGATTCACATGTGGTACTAACAGTGCTGAGTCCGGCACGGCCCCTCCTTTACACTGTGGGGGTTGGGTCTCATGTCCAGCTAGTGACAGTCCTACAGGTCTACCGAGACCTTCCTGTGTGCCTGATCCTTGGCTCTGGGCTTGGCAAGCGGCAGCCCAGAGATTCCAGGATGAAGAACCTCTTCCTTGTCCACCAGGCCCACGAGCCGCTGACTGCCAGGCCGCACCAAACGAGGTCGTGCCAGTCACCCGGCTGCCACAGCACAGCTGAGCGTCTCACCCGGCACACAGCTCCCCGTGTCACGGAGGCTGGGATCCTGGTCCTGGGGCAGCAGGATGGCTCCTGTTCTGCCGGGGATGCAGGTGGCTGCTTCCTCCTGCGTGTCCCCGTGGGGTCTGCGTCTGCCCCCAGCCCTTCTTGGCACCCAGTCAGGGCACGTGACCACACTTTGACGTTTACCTGCTGGGAGACCTGTCTCCAGACACTGTCTGGACAGGGTGTCCTGGGACCGAGACAGTCCAGGCGCTGGCAGCACATCCGCTGTGCACACAAGGTCCACGAGCCAGGGCTCTGGGTGATTTGAAAGAAACCATCTCAAGTATAAGCAGCCCTTCCTGACAGTTTACAGCCAGGTAAACAGGATACCTGCAAGCTCCAGGTTCCGGAAAATACGCGAGACCCCTTCTCTCTCGAATTCTAAGCCTGAGTTGGGGCACACCTGTACTTTCTCTGGGAGGCTGAGTCCAGTCTGGGTAGCTCAGTGACTTAACACGGCTCTTTAAAAAATAAATAATGGCTGAGGATGTAGCTCAGTATAAAGACCTCAGGTTCAGCCTTCAACTTTACCCTGACACCTCAAAAAGAGAACTCCAAAGCAAAGCAAAGGTACAGCTTACAGTGCCAGCTACTGTTTGAACCCAGGAGTTCAAGGCCAGCCTGGGTAATACATGGGATCTTGTCCCAAAATAATCAAATGGATGAATAACACCAAGAATCGGACTTGGGCCCAGCTCCGGGGATGATAGCGTAGAGGGTCGCCTCGCACTGGAGTCCGGAGCCGGAAGACAGGAGCTCAGAGGGGAGCAATTCCCGGCGCTGCCGGCAGATGGCGCTGCTCTGAGTCGCCAGCCTGGCGCCCCCACGTGCCCTGCCGCATCGGAAGGTTCGGGTTTGCCCTCCCGACTGCACTGCAGAGAGGGCAGCGCCTTTAGACAGGTCGGGCGACTCGGAACCCCATCCCCGGGAGTTGGGGTGAAGCAGGATCTTTCTCCCAGCTCCGTAAGGACGGAGGACGCTGCTAGGGCCGCAGCGTGCCCACCGTGGGACTCTGCACCGGACATCTGGGCCTATCTAGGGCATCCTTCGGGGACTGGCTCACAGAGGTCGAGAGGCGGACGGCGTGGAGCCCGGGCCGCTCGGCCCCAAGTCCCCGCAGCTGTCGGGCGCCCTCTCCTGTCCCTCTGCGCGCCCGACCGGGAAGCGCGGCGGAGGACGCGAGGGCTCCCTCTGCCGGCGCTGGGAAGAGCGACAGAAATGAGCCGCTTGCAGTCCGCACCAGGCGGCCAAAGCCGCAGCGGACGTGGGTCTCGGGCGCGGGGACTGGTCGAGCCTCTGGGGCCCATCCGTGCTGATCCTCTTTGGTGGCCTGAGACCGGGGAATTCACTGTGGTCCGGGAGAGACGGGGGGTACCGCCCAGTCTTCATGTGCGCCTTTCAGAGGCTATTGCCAAGGGTGCAAAAGCGGCAAGAGGGGAAGAGATGGCCGTTTCTTTTCCCTTCAACTACACCTGCATTAGGAAGCTGAGGCAGGAAGGTCGCAGCAAGTTCCAGGCCAGGCTGAGCTACACGAGGCAAGACCGTCTCAAGAGAATTCTTTATTTTCCACACTGAGCGGGGCTCCCTTCGGGCAGAGGAACTGTGCGACGTCTGCGCTGGCAGTGGCCGCAGCCCCAGCCCCAGCTGGCCAGGACTATCGCTTCCACATTTGGCTGTGGCTTCTGTCCCGAGAGCAACCCGGGAAAGGGCTGACCGCTTGTTTCTTATTTAAGACACAGACTCTGGCGGCCTGGGATTGGAGAGGTCGACTTTGTTGTTGTGAAGGAGCAACCTTCAATTATAAGTTTAAAATAAACCCGCCCCCCTCCCTCCTGCTTCCCTGGGGTGTGGGGGGGGGGCGGGGCGGCTGGCGCCGGCCAGGCAGGGCTGTCCTGCACTTGGCCTCTGGAGCCAGGTGTGGGGGTGCACACCGGGATCCTGGCTACTCAGGAAGCTGAGGCATGAGAACCCTGACGTCGTGGCCAGGGTGGGCCTCAGACAGACCCCATCTCCGGCCACCCAGTCAACGACCCACCAACCCAGCGTGGCTTTTAGAGAGTGGGCAGGGACAGTGAGAGGCCCCAGCCACACCGTGCGGCTCGTGGGCTCCGGCGCGGAAGGTAGGGGGGTGGGGCAGGGCCGCCCAAGTGCCCCCTGGGCGAGAGCTGCCCTTCAGCCCCATGTCCATGAAGAACCCCTGCGCTCGGGGCTGGAGCCCCGGGCCGCTCAGCTCCCACAGCCCTGCTGCCGCTCCGACACCCGGAGCAGGGCTCGCCTCCCTCCCGCACAGCGGGGCGAGTACAGCAAGTCACAGGACGGCCGCGTGACCGGCAATGTGCCGTTTTTAAAATATAACATTTATTGCTTAGATGGTTCAATACAGAACAGCTCTCTTTTCATTCTGGATTTGGAAGTTCTATACAACTGAGTACAAAGAGGAACGAAAGTACCAAAACCGAACTTGTGATTCTCTGTTCATGTGGCATAAACCGATTTTGTACATCACATGTAGCAGCAGTTTTTAAGTTCCCTTTAGAAAAATATGAATTCTACATATTTATTATTGCTTCCTGTTTAATGCATGGGCTGAAATCACTAGGATCAACTTCCTTCTGGGAGACAGAGTGGAGAGAGACGGTGTGGGGTGCGGCTGAATCTGAGGCTGCTTCCGACTCGACTCCCGGGCCTCCGGGCGCAGCTCCGGGTTTGTTCTGTTCTCGCAGCCAGGTGTGTGTAGTGATTGAATCTCAGCATTATGTCCATTAATCAGAGAGAAGGAAAAACAAGAGAAAACAACTTGCACCTCAAAAAACTTTTCAGAAGATCCATATATATATATATATATAAACATATATATATATGTTTTTTTTTTTTTTTTTGTAAAAGCCCTGAGAGAAGGAGAAAGAGAATCAAACAAAATGTATAGAAACAAATTAGCTGGACATGCAAACTAAGCTATGATTCACCCAGCGTTTGAACAAATCACAAATTTCACAGTTTAATATTGGGGGAGGGGCGGAACAACAAACAGTAATACATTTCTCAACCTCACTAATAAAACGTGGCAAGACCTTACTGATTAAGAGGGCAGAGATCCAGGCTAAATAAAGCTTCCGTCCACGGGGACCACCGTGAGGGGCAGCCGGCCCTGCTACATCTCACCGCAGCGCGGAGTTTAGTCCTGGCTTCTCCCCACAGTACTGCGAGTTTAGTGTGGAGAGTTGTGAAGAAAAACAAAGCACAAGAAACCCCAAATAATGATAACAACGAAAATAACAACACATTGTAATAATAATAAAAAACAACAATGGGATGCATGAACCGGTTTTAACTTAGAAGATACCAAGGGGTCATTGGTTCTGACGTGCGCTCTCGCTACAGTAAATAAAAGCTCCTCGCGGACCGGTTCACGCATCCCGGTACAGTTAGCATCATATACCTCGGCCTTTTTTCCTCTTTTCACATCTCCACAACCTCCTCCTGCGAAGTCGAGGTGGTTGCGCGCTGAGCCGCCACACGCGGGCAAGAAGGGGCAGGGTGAGGGCAGTGAGGGCATCCTCCGCGGAGCAGGTGCCGTGGCAGGGTCTCTCTGCAGGGGAGGCTCCGCAGTGAAAGCATCTACCTGTCCCGGCGGCCGAAAGGCACAGGTGACAGGTCACCTTCAAGCACCGCCCCGAGCGGAGGCAGGATGTACACCTGTCGCCTCACACCCTGCCCGCACAGTCTGATTACCAGTAGTAGTATTTCCTTGCTTTTCAAATGACAGTAGCACAGCTGGGGCGAGGCCCGGACTGGGCTCCACAGGAGACCGGCCCCGGCCCGGGCAGCCCGGCCCGCCGAGTCCGCAGTCACGGAAGGGGCTTGTCTGAGTACAGTAGAAGACGGTCACCGCGGCGCAGGGGCAAGAGCGCCGGGCACAGGGCGCCGGGGCGGGGCTGGCACAGGTCTCCCAGGACAAACATTGCCCTCTTGTTTCTGCTGACTGCAGAGCCCAGCAAACTGGTGAACTAAAAATAATAAAAATAATAATAATAATATTAATAATAACATATACTAAGTGGGGAAGGGGGTCAACTACATATCACCCGTGCCTATCTTGTGTAGGCCTGGCTGTGGGAGGGGACTTCTCTGTAAATTGAGAGCAAAGGTCTTGAAACTTGGACAGGAACCTTTTGGAAAGAATGGACACCCGTGAGGGTGACGCTACAAATCTTTCCTGGCTTTGGCTTGAGCGTTGCAACCTTCGTTGGCCACATGCCTTGACCTGAGGGCCAGCTCACAGCTCCTCTGTGCCACGCGACGGAGAGGCGTCTGCACGAGAAGGTGGTGTGGCGCCCGCTTTCGCTCCGGCCATGACGAGAATTCACCTCCTCTTCTTCCAGTTATTGGCTATGGGTATCCAACGGCGAGTTTTTCTTCTGTTTCCAGCTCAGAACAAACAGTACGTTCACAGATTGACAAAACAAGCGCACACACACCATACAAAGATGACGTTAATGCTTAATGGAGTCCTCCTGACAACTCCTTAAAACATGTTTACTGAAGTCCACCTAGGAGAAGACCACGCCCGCGGGGGTCCGGAAGTAATTAAGGCACTGGCACGGTGGGCACGTGGGTGCCATGGCACAGCTGTGGGCCCCACGCTGCTGTCTCTCATGCCCTTCCGACACCGAGACGCACAGAGCGAGCCGAGGGGCGGCGGTCACTCCAGCCCCAGCAGCTGCGAGGCGCCGTCGGCAGCCAGGAGGGTTCGCGCGGGCCGCTTGCCGCACAGCTCCAGCAGGTCCTGCACCAGGGCGGCGGGGCTCTCCAGACCAGGCTCCCGCTCGCGCTCCCCGGGGGAGCCCTGCTCAGCTGCGTGTCCAGCCGCCGGCTTCTCCTTCTCCTCACGGCGGCCACACTCCTTGCGGCTTCGGGTGACAGCTGCGTGGCTGCTGGTGCCAGGAGCTGCCTCAGCCTCGTTCTCCGAAAGGCCATTGTTGCCGCTGTGGGCGGACTCGCCCTCGCTGTCCTCCTCGGCCCGCTCGTCCTTGTCGCTGTCCTTGTCGCGGTGCTTCCCATGCCGGGCTTTCTGGTGGATGCGCTGGTGGCGGACCAGGCTGTGCTTCAAGGTAAAGGTCCGCTCGCAGGTCTGGCACTTGTACGGCCTTTCCCCTGGGGGCGGAGAGGAAGCGACACGTGTTAGTGCAGCCACCGCTCCTTGTGGGGCGCCTGGCCGGCGCAGTGCACACGGCAGACATGAGCTGGGGCGGCTCCTCCTGATCCGCACCCCACGTCATGTGAACCGCCCTGAGAACCCAGAAGCCGGCAGGAGCAGCCTGGGGGCGCGGTCACGCCGCGCTGTCCTCTCTGGCTGTGCAGGGGCAGCTCGGCCACGGGCGCACGCACGGCCCCCTGTGTTTGCACGGCCAGCAGCCGGGGCTGGGGGGACGGGGCTGGGATCTCTGGTCTCATGGGTCTATCTGCCTCCTATTCTGCCAGACCACGGCCCCGCCCTGCCCCGCCTCCGGGGCCGGACCCTCACCTGTGTGGGACCCTCACCTGTGTGGGACCTCATGTGTCGCGTGAGGTCCTGCAGCGACCAGAAGCGCTTGTTGCACACGCTGCACACCTTCTTCCGCTTGTCGGCCTTGCTGGCCCCGCCCCTCGGGGAGTCGGGCTTTGGCTTCTTGTCGTCGTCGCTCTTCTCCGAGGACTTCCTCTCCACTGAGCCCTCCCCGTCGGAGGCGCCCTCCGTCTCATCGTTCTGCTTCTCCACCGAGGCCTCGCCAGCACCCAGGGCGCCCGGGGCACGGTCCTCTGGTGGGGGCTCCGAGGGCTTCTCCTCGGACTCGTGGGCCGGTGGGGGGCTCTCGTCCTCTGATGGCGGCAGCTCCTTCTCCTCCAGGGGCTCCTGGTGGCCATGCGCCTTAAGGTGGCGGCTCAAGGTGCCCGCGAACTTGAAGCTCTTCCCGCAGGTGCCACAGGCGTGCTTCTGGTCCTGTGGCGCTGCGCCCTGGCTGCCAGCCTCGCCCTCGGCCAGCTTGAAGTCCATCAGCTTGCTGGCAAAGTCCAGGTCCAGGCTCTTGTTGCTGGCCGCGTCTTCCTCCGGGCCGTCTGCGTCCCCGGCGCTGTCATCCGCGTCGCGCTCTTCCTCCGGCCCCAGCTTCTCCTCAGGGGCCTTGTCCTCCCCCAGGCCGGGGGAGCCCACCTCCGCCTCAGCCTCCTCCGCAGCAGGCTCCTCGGGGGCGCGGCCGGGCTCCGCGGCGCCCTCTGCCGGCGGCGGCGGCTCTCGGTCCCGGGCCGTGAGGTCCAGCACCTCCCCGGCCGCAGCGAACACCTCGGGGTCGGAGAGGCCGTCTGTGTAAGCAAGCACAGGGGAGGTCAGGCCGGGAGCCCAAGCCCAGCCAAGCAGCTCCCCGCTCCTCACCACCCGACACCCCGCCGGCGACAGGGACGGGGCGGAGGGAAGAAACCAGCTTCCCTCCCCGCAGGTGGGCTCCGAGGGCTGGACGCCGCGCCACGCAAGAGATGCTCAGTGCCCGGCCCGGAAAGTGTGAGGGACGCAGGCAGCAGACAGAGGCTTCAGACAGAGAGGCGTGCATTCGCGAGGAGGCCGCGGAAGCCGGGGGTAGGTTGTTCTCCAGTGCAGAGATGACACGGACATGCAGCATTCACGGGGCCGCCTCATGCCTCCCTCTCGGGCGGGGTCTGCCTGCCGCGCACAAAGGGACCCGCGCAGGACTCCGCGGGGGCGCGCGGCTGCAGAGGGAGGTCGGGCCGAGGAGACGCACGCGCCCACTGCTTCTGCGGGTGGCAGCAGCGCTTTGAGTGCCGCTGTGTGGAAAGGGGAGCCGCGGGTCACCCGTCCACTGTGCGCAGTAAAACGAGACGCGCAAGGCCCGCAGCTCCGGAGCCCCAGCGATGACCCCGAGAACAGCACACCGACCAGGGCGGCAGCTGGGCCAGGCCCTCGAAGGCCGCGACGCTCCCACCTGCCTGGGCTTGGGGCAGCAATGCCACTGCCACCAGCACCATCTCACTGCTTTTATTTTAGCTCTGCCCTGTGAGATGTGGGCACCTCAAGGTGGTCAGGAAGAAACAATCGTGGCGCCAAGGATGTAGCTCAGCGGTGCTGCACCTGCGTGGCAAGTACTACGTCCTGAGTTCGATCCCCAGTACCGAGAAAAACAGAAACAAAAAAATCTTCATAGGAAACAAATGGTGTAAATATGGAATTTCTGACATGAAATAGACTCCTGAGAGACACATGCTAATGTCTAGGCCACACTTCAAGGAAAAACCCACTTTTTTTCAGTGATCTCAACAGAAAGCATCTACAGAAGGACTTCTGATATGAACTCAACGAGAATAGAGAACCCTTAGCTTATTCTTTGGCCATTTTTTTTTTTTTAAATGTCTCAGGTCTCAGGATATCCTACACTGGATTTTTCTTTTGTGACAAGGTCCCAATATGTTCCCAGGATGGTCTTGAACCACGCTCAAGGGATCTTCTTCACCCTACAAGGAACTGCAGGGTAACCTCGAGGCTGGCTTAGGGACTATGTAAACCTCATGGAGTATGTTTGAGATAATAAACCAAAAACCATGCCACGGACATGCACTCATACCCGATCCGACAGGAAGTGGCCGTCACTGAGCTCAGAGAACTCTCCTCTCTGAAGAGAGCTGTACCCCACCAACCTCCGCTGGGGTGGGGTGCTAGCGGAGTGCTCTGTGCTCTCCAAGTTCCACACAACTCTACCTGATATCTGTGACTCCCAGTAACATAATGACCACCTCCTACGCGGCACCAATATATCCTACTTCTAAGGCCCAGGCCCGGTTTGGCGCCTGTCACCTTCACACCAGGCTTGCAAATGCAGGCAGCGGAGCAGATGTGCTATCAGCAATCCTGCCTTAGTGTAGGTTGCTTCTATGTCCCCATCAGTCTTCATCTATGTTGGTAACACTTAAGACAGGGAGGAAGCACAGGAGTCCCAGTAGCTGAAGCCACGGCTCCTTTTGCAGGGCAACTCAATAGTGAAGAATCTACTGGCCTCTGGACATAAGATGCGACAGATACAGCCACTGTCCTCAGTAATTAATATGCTGGGGGCTGGGATGTAGCTCAGTGGCACGGTGCCTGCCTGGCAAGCACAAGGTCCTGAATTCGAAACCTGATACGACAACAACAAAAAAAATGAACTGTGTGCTATAGGAGCTACTGCCTGAGTGGACACAGTCCTGGCTACAAGATGCGTCTCGGCCCAGCGCAGACCTCAGGCCTCCGAGGCGCGTAGAGGGCCAATGCCAAAGGGGAGTGTGAGAGCCTACAGCAACCCGGCCAGATGCCACTGCCACAAGGACTCCTGGGCATCACCCTAGGAAGACCTGAGGGCACCCTCAGGGGACAGAGGGCAAGGGCACCTCTGCCCAACAGCAGTTTCTGCCTAAACCTGAATAGTCGATCCAGCCACTCAGGGCAGCACAGACCGGCCTCAGCGTGGCACTGTGTGGGGAGGTCTGCACCTACAAAACCTCAGATGGATTTTAAGAACGTGTACTCTAGGCATGTAAATGTACAAACCTCAAGAACTTCCGGGTTACTTCCTTCCTTTTAAAGAATAGTCTGCCCCTCTGAAGTCTCCCCACTCATTTCCTGGGCAGGATTCCGTGGAACCCCTGCCCCGCCTGCAGCAGGCTTCAGCGGGGCTGTACATTTGGCACTCCCACTCCTGAACTCTCCCTCTCCCTTCTTAACCTCACCTCTTTGTCACCACGGACTGTGACCACAATTAAACCTCACATCTTTCTTGTCTTCGCTGGTTTCCCATTACAACTTTCGGCCACTTTTCTTCTCGTCAGGCGTTGTCTCTTTAAGAGAATCTATGCAGTGTCCGGGGCAGGGCCTGTCACTGCGAACCCAGAAAGCAAACACACCCGCAGGCCGGCACTTGGTGCGCACAGCGCGGGCCCAGTGCGAGTTCCTTCCACGCACCTGGAATGCCAAGGTGGCGAGAGCAGCAGGGCACATTGCTACACTCCAGACATGTCCATGGACACAGCAGCAACGGCCGCACTGAGCAGCGTGCCCCTCCATCGGAAGTGCTATGGGGACAGTCCCAGGGCCGCTCCAGAACCCAGAACCTGGAACCTGGAACCCAGGCAGCCAGAACGTGCTCAGACGGATGGGATGGGTGCGGTGGGGCCAGCAGTTCCCCAGGAACAGGATGGGCTGGGCGACTGCCGCAGACATGGCGGGATGGGGCCTGGGGCAGGACGGACGGTGTCCTTCTGTCCGCACAGCCTTCTGGGGTGGCTGGTCGGGGGACGCAAAGCCACAGCACATGGTCCGGGGAGGCTCTGGGCTTGGCCCAGGCAGCAGGGAACAAAGGTCTCCAAGATCTGCAGAGCCACGGCCAGCACCTGCAGCATCTTCCGTCCCAGTGTCCGCGGAGGCCCACTTTTGTGTGGCTTGTTTGGGGGTGGGGTGCCACTCCCCAGCAGGCAGAGGCAGTGGAGGGACAGAACAGGGAACATTAGTAAGTACAGAAGCTAGAGGGACGCAAGGGCGAGGTCGTTAACTGCCCTGCAGGGGCTGGGGGAGGAAGCACACAGCAGCACCGGAGAAGAATACCCGGATTCAGGTCAAGCAGAGATGTGATTAACGAAAGGACATGCAGAGTGCTTTTTAAACAACCGCACAGCCGACGCTGGTGGAGAGTTACTGGAAAGAAAACATCCGCACTGCCCTCCCCCTCCCCAGCGTCCCCAGTCCGCAGGTCGCACCGGAGCCAGGGCGCCCCGCACCCCCGCTGCCGGGTGTCAGCCCATCTGGCCAGGGGTGAGGCTTGGGCCTGGGACGCACGTCTCGAGCTGGGCTGGGTCCTATAAGGCAGGACCGGGGCCAGGAGCGGGACCAGGAGCGGGGCCAGGACAGGCGGTTGCTGCGGCGCCCTGGAGCTCTGAGCGGAGCTGCGGTTCTGCCCCTGGGGCACTACCTGTGCCATCATGGGCTCCAACATCACTCTCTCTGGGGGGGACAAGCCCGTTTCTTCTCAGGGAGCAGGTGGTAACTCCGTGTTTGCGCACCTGGTGGCGTTCACAGTTAGATTTGGTAGAAAAGAAGGCATCGCATTTTTGACAAGGGAAAGGTTTCTGACCTGAAGCAGGAAAAAAAAAATATATTTATCTGGCTTTCTACTGCAATGAGAAAGAAAAGTCGCTTTTGATTTATTCTCCTGGGCTTACGGGCATTTGTTTCCCCCTCCTCCGCCCCTTCCTTTTAAGAAAAAAACAAAACACATTTAAAACAAAACAAAACAAAACTGAGAAACACCAATAATTAAAATGATAAATTTCCCTCAACCGGAACGCAAAGAAATGAGCTCTGTCTTCAAAACGCTAAGGGAATATTGACAATGAAGCCGAGATAACACGCTCGAAGTAACACGATGGTATTATAATGAAAACACATGAGATAATGACAATGACAAAAAAGTGGAGAGCGTGGCGGGACAACACCCACATCTGTCAGTGAAGAGGGAGCACCAGGCCGCCCCCGGCCAGCACTGGCACTTTGGGGGCAGGCGGCCCGCGGAGGGCCGGAGCCTGGGTCTGGAGCGTCTGACCCTCCCGGGACCCCTCCACCTGGCTGCGGGGCCGAGCTGCTGGGACCTGTGCCCACTGGCGAGGGACAGGAGGGTGGCTGGCTCTTGCTGCCCTGTTCAAAGTGCTGGCTTGGTGGGGCACAAGAACCCTCAGCTACATCTGTGCCAACCATGCGCTCTGCTTGCAGATATGTGAGGAAAGAGGAAGATGGGCCGCTGCCCACCGCACAGCCCGAGAGGGGTGGACCTGAGCACCCCTCCCCCCAGCACGGCCTGTGCGGCCATCTGTCTCCTCTGTACTGTAACCATGATGCTTCACGGTGCAACCGCGACCTCTGCAGCTCCTCCTGGGTCTGTGTGGGTGGACGGGAGGGGACGGGGTGAGGGTCAGGCGGGGAAAGGAGCAGGCAGAGCCGAGGGACCGGAGGGGAGGGCGGGAGCTCGTGGGCAAGAGCGGGAGAAGGGAGAGGAAGGGGACAAGGAAGGGCGGGACAGGCCGAGTGGGGGAAGGGAAACGGGAGGGGCAGGGAAGCAGGCGGGGTGAGGAGCAGAAGGTGGGCATCATCCTGCAGGCCGGTTCCTTCCTCTTTCCTTGCAACCAGATTCTAGGTCTCAGGTTCCAAGCTCTCTGGACAGGTGTCACGTGGCCTGGTCCTGCTACCTCAGAACCTTGAGATGCCACCAAACGTGTGGGTCAAGAACTGGCAAGACAGGGCCAGGTGTGGTAAAGGGGGGCAGCAGCGCTCAGGAGGCCGAGGCACAGGGTTGCTGTGAATTTGAGGCCAGCTTGAGCTACACGGCGAATTCAAGGCCAGCCTGACCTACACTGTAACATGGAAAAGACGGAAGAACTGGGGTGCCAGTCCCAGCCCCGCACTCTGTAGGCACAAATCCCAGGACTTTGGGTATTCTTGGGGACCAAGGTCAGACACCTGCTGGAGCTGGGTAGGGCCTGGTACCTGGAGTTGAGACACAAGGGCAGCTGGTTCCCAGCTGGCAGGGAAGGGACTCCACCAGGTCTCGTGGCTGGGGGGGCACAATGCCGTCCAATAGCGCCACAGCAGATGGGGGCGCTTCCTTCCTCCTGAGCTGGGGACCCCCTGCAGCTGCTTGAGGATGGGCAGCTGTGTGTGACTCCGGGGCAGAGGCCCTGGTTTCTGGCCGCAGCACCCCCCGTCCCTAAGGAGAACAAGCCAGAAGCCCCCGTGCTTCTTTTCGTCTCAGAGGCAACGGCGAGCTCCCCACTTACACGCGGAACCCACTCGCTCAGCGCCTCCCTTCTGAGACAGTGCGGCGCCTGCGCCACACCCAGGGACACTCCACAAGGACAAGGGCAGCCGCATTTCACCATGAAGGGCTGGCACCTGCCACAGCACACACTCAACCTCACGCCCCCAGCCCTGTGAAGAGCCAGGGAGATGAGTCCGCCCCGCGGCGCACGCAGAGCACAGCCTAGACAGCCCTGCTCACTCCGGAGGGCGGCAGAGCTGGGCGGCGGCGCTGGCCAGAACCTTGCCGTGGCTTTCCTTCTCCCCAGATGGCACAGCGCAAGCCCCTCACCACCCTCCCCGTCCTGGAGGCCAAGGATCCTGGTTCTTCCTCCCCTCCAGTCCCTGCAGAGCTGCACACCGCCGGGCTCAAGGAGCCAAAGCCGTCTCTTAAGAAAGTTAAAAGCAGCCAAATAAAATACGACTGGTGTCCAAAGTGCTCTCCACATGGAGGTATCTGACCACTGAGCACACCCAAGCCCTATTCAAACCTTATTCTGATGCAAGATCTTATTAAGTTGACCCAGCTGGCTCTGAACTTGTGATCCTCCTGCCTCAGCCTCCTTATGTAGTTGGGATAATAGGCATGCTGGCCCTTAACTTTACACTGACTGGTTTCCTGTTAGCAGTGTGTAGAAGCGGGTGGGGGAAGCCCCGACGTCAAAGGAGCTCAGGGCGCCATGAAGGAGCGAGCCGGCCAGGCATCCGGGAGGACGAAGGCCCCTAGGTTGTCGCAGGGCCCCACCCTGTCTCTGGGGGACAAAGGACAGAGCTGAGGGGAGCAGAGAGACAGGCGCTGGTAGAACAGCTCTCCAGGCAGGGGCAGTGCTGTTTTCCCTGGGTGGTGGCACCCGGGGAGAGGAAAGCAAGGAACCAGAGCCATGTGACTAACAGAAGCCACAGTGGGAGAAGCCAGGTGTGAGGCAACCATGCTAGGCGTCTTGGAAGATGACCCGGCCAGCAACTTCCCCCACACAGCTCCTGGACCCGCCGTGTGGGGAGCCCTGTCGGGTGGTGGCCTGGGGGACACGTGACACACAGCAGGGACGCAGGGTGACTGGGTGTGCTGACAGGGGGATGGCAGGCAGCTTGCTAAACTACAGCAGCGCACTGGACCCTGCTGGCTGGAACTGCGTGGATCTACTTTGTGTCGTTTTTATTTTGAGAAAGGATCTTGCAGAGACCTCCTTGCCTCAGTCCCCGGGAGGAAGCTCTCAGCAAGGTGTGAGTGCCTCGCGTTAAAGGCTCAGTGGTGACGATGATCCCAGCACTCTGGGAGGCTGAAGCAGGAGGACTGCAAATTTGAGCTCAGCCTGTGCAATTTAGTGACTTAGCTTGTCTTTGCCTCACTGTGAAGGCCCAGAGTTCAAGCCCCGTCCTGATTTTAAAAAACGAGAAAGAGGGGGGCGGCCAGTGGGGCCTGGAAAAGGAGCCCAGTGACACAGTGTCATTTCAGACCCTAATTAATGGCGTCTAACCACAGCCATCCTTTCCCCTCCCAAGGCTCCCTGCCCTTGGGACTTGGACGCCTGAGGACTCGGGGTGATCTCAACAGCAGGCCAGTTGGCCCTGGCACCCCAATCCCTACCCGAGGTGCTGTGGGACTTGCCTGTCACAGCCAGACCAGCAGCAAGCTGCCCTCCTAGGACTGCCAGGGCCCAGCTCCGCAGGGCTCTCGTCTGGGAAGGGGCAGCAGAGGGGCCGGCCGGCACATGCCAGTGCTGACATGCGCCCTGCAGGTTCGGAGGCCACCAAATTTTAAACCAAGGACAATCCAGCATCCAGCGCAGGGGTGGTCACAACTGGACCACCGGGGGCTAGACACCAGGATCCTGCAGGATTCCGGCCAATTCTCAGAAGGATAAATGGCCCCCTGGAAGGAAAGGCACACGCTGTCTAACAAGCAGCGAGGGCTCATCCAGAGGGGCTGGGGGTTGGGAGCAGGAGGCCAGGCCAGAGCCTGGTCCCAGAGCTCAACCACCACTGCTGAGGGGTGGTGTAGAACTGTTCCTCCAGAGACCTGCAGGTGACAAAAAGAGCAGCAAAGACACTGCTGGGTGAGGCAGTCTCGGAACTGTTCCTCCTAAGGACCGTCGGCTTCGTGAGGAAGAAAATGAGCCTGAAAAGGCAGCATGTGCTGTGCAAATGGGTGGGCCCGGGCCCCACCACATGAGGCAGGAGCACCAGCTGCGCAGCTAGCTCTGGCGGCCTTCGGAGCCACCTCCCAGCCAGCCTCCGCCTCCGCCGCTTCCTCACAGCCCGCGTGGCCAGCTCCCCGGGGGCAGCCTGCCCTGCCCTCTCCCCGCAGACCAAGCCTCCACTGAGGCCTTGCAGCTCCCCGGCCCTGCCTCACGTGACGTTTCCGTCTGGCCCAGGGCACAGCTCACACCCGCTGGCTGCACCCTCGCCCTCGCCCGATGTGGAACCCTTCTGCCCACTCGGGGCTTCTGTATTTAGCAAGCAAAATACGGGCCAGTTAAACTGAAAGTTCGAGTCAGCAACTAGTCATAGTTAGTCCTTCCCAGATACCTCCTGGAAACACGTAAGATAAAATACTTGTTATCTGAATTTCAGACTTAATCGGTGACTGGTATTTTCTCTAATCCATCTGGTTTCCAGTCCTGTCTATTAATATTTCAGTCATAAACTCCAGAAAGGCAAAGACCTGTCAATTTAGTTCAATGATATAAACCCAAGGGGAATATTCATAAAATTGTAATTAAAATGAAGTGTGCTGGAATAAAATTATTTAAGATACAGTTCATATCCTAAACTCATCTTTAAAACCCAACTTATGTAAACTAATTATCAGAGAAGTACTTGGTACTTCATTTTGGCATGTCGTTTTGTCAATTTAAGTATATTATTTAGAACATTAACCATTAGTTGGGAGGGCCTCTCTGAAAGAGCTGAGAGTATTAGTGTAAATTAAAAAATTCTACTATCATCCACTACCTGTTTTCAAAATGAACAAGGGATGTGCACCTGCCTCAGTGAGCCGAGGCGAAGTTACACCCTGCAGTGTTTCCCTCCACAGACACATGGCAGCCAAAAGAACGTCAGGGTTCCAAACTTTAAACGCTACATCAGGACGCCAAGACAGCCGCCCGCCCGTCAACCCACCGAAGCGCAACACGCCCCAGTCCGCAGCAGCACGCCCCACGTCTCTGGAGAAGCCTCCCCACTGCCCCCCACACACGGTCTCGGAACCCTGGCAAGGGAGGCGAGCATGCCAGGGACCCGGCCCAGCTGTGAGCACCGCCGCCCGCTGCACCCTGCGCCGGACACTCCCCTTCCACAGCGCTCCCAGAGCTGCGGGTGCTCGGAGTGCAGGGACCGGACCCGCTCCGACCTCAGCCCTTCCGCGCTCCATGCGCCCGACCGGAAGCGGGCCTCTCCGCCCAGTGCGCCCGGCGGCCCTCTTACCAGTGTGTGTGAGCAGGTGCCTCTGCAGGGAGCTGGCCCAGGGGAAGACCCGGGGACAGTGGGGACAGTTGATCTTCTGCAGGCAGTCGGCGTAGGAGTTCCGCTTTGTCCGCAGCAGTCTGTCCTCTGGGGGCCCGCCCTGCTCCTCATCACTGGGCCCCTGGTGGCCACCGGGTCCCCCGGCCACCTCCTCCTGAGCGCTGTCCTCTGCAGTCTGCAGAAATGGGCTGAATTTGTTGGTGTCTGTGGTGGCCAGCATCTTCTCAATGCTGGCAAACTCGCCGCTGGAGTCCAGGTCCACCCCGCCGCTGGTGGCACAGGGCTGGCACCTCGTCCCCTTCTTGCGGCCTCTCTTCTTGGAGGAGCTGGCTGGGCCCTGCTCGGCGGGGGAGGCTGCCTCTGGGCTGCTGGCCACAGGCGGCAGTGGGTCGCAAGACTCCTTCAGGCTCGCATCATCGGTGGGTGTGGTGGTGGCCGCGGGGACGGCATCTCCTAAGCTGTCCACGGCTGCCGCGTTAGTGCCGGTGCTGCCAGCGCCTGGCTCGGCCACCTTGGTGGTCTTCAGCAGGGTGGGGGCCGACGACACGGACGAGATGATCTGGGCGATGGAGGCCAGTGGGGGCAGCTCCTCGGTCACGGAGGGCTTTGGCAAGAGCAGGGGGGGTTTGGGCCGCAGCGGCCGCAGCAATGCCGGGCTGCTCAGGAGGGTGGGACTGCTGATGAGGGCCGGGCTGCCCAGGATGGGCGGGCTGCTGACGAGCGCTGAGGAGTAGATGGGCACGGCCAGCTGCACGGAGCCCTGCAGGGGCTGGGCCTGGGGGTCCGGGGCGGCAGCCGCGCTGGCCGCCACCACAGCCGCAGTGGGGCTTTCCAGGGGCCCGCCAGGCCCCAGGGATGGCAGGGTGGAGGAGGGCAGCGGACAGGACGCTGGCTGCTCAGCGCTCCCCTCCTCCTGCTCTGGCTTCTTGGCTTCGCCAGGAGCAGCTGCGTCCTTCTCTCCTTTCCTGCAGTTCTTGGGGATGGACAGGTCGATGGGCTCCATGGAACAGTCGTAGGGGGCCAGGGAAGAGGGGCTCAGGAAGGGCACGCTCTCCTGCTTCACCTGCACCAGCGCCAGGCCCTTCTGAGAGAAGTCCAGGGGCCCGTCCAAGTCCACTGGGAAGCTGCCGGCCGGCTCCAACTTGACCGCCACGTGAGGAGGGGGCGGCTGGGCGGAGCCCGCATGCAGAAAGCCGTTTTGGGGCTCCAGGAAGGCAGCAAGGGGCTTGCAGTCGCCAAAGGCCACGCAGCCGCCCTCCTCCGCCCTCCCTGAGGCCTCGGCGCCGGCCTCGGAGCCTCCTGGGCCACCCACTGCCAGCACGTAGCTCTCGATGTCCTGCTCGGGCACGTGCAGGTGCTGCTTGAGGATGTGGTGAATGCAGTTGCGCTTGGCGGCGAAGGCAGCGCTGCACTCCTTGCACTCGAAAGGTTTGCGGTTCTTGGGGCATCCGCCCAGGCCGCGGCCGCAGTGCGTGCGCATGTGGATGCGCAGGGCGCGGTAGTGCTTCAGGTCCTCGCCGCACAGCCGGCACACGGTATCGGGCGCGCAGAAGGCGTCCACCAGCTCGGCCGCGCTGCTGCTCACGTACTCGATGTTCTTCTCGATGTCCTTGCGCGTGGCCTTGAGGTGCTTCTTGCGAAGGTGGCGCTCGCAGTTGGCCTTGACCGTGAAGGGGTAATGGCAGATCTTGCAGATGTAGGGCCGCTCGCCGCTGTGCGTGCGCAGGTGGCGGATGAGTGCGGCCTTGTCGGCTGCAATGTAGTCGCAGATGTTGCACTGGTAAGGGGAGATGCCCAGGTGCGAACGCACATGGGCGCGCAGAACCCCCGAGAAAGCGAATACCTGGTTGCAGAAGCGGCAGGGGTATAGCACCTTGCGCACGGTGGGGGCCTTCTTGCCACTGGGTCCTGTCATGATGGCCTTGAGGTCGCCCTCTGTGATCTCCTGCTTGATCTTGGCGTCCATGCTCAGCGGCAGCAGGGCTTCGATGATGCTGTCCTGTTCAAGCTGCGTCTTCATCTCGGGCTGGCCCGGCAGCTCTGCGCGGGGCTGCTGCAGGAAGAGCTGCGGGGCCGAGTTTGGCTGTGACCCGGACTTGGACTGCAGCAGGTGGGCGGTGGCTGCCGCTTCCACGGAGCCCTTGAGGAGCTTCAGCGGCGGTGGGGGCAGGCTGGGGCTGATGCAGCCCGGGGACGCCTGCTGCGCGTTGATGAGCGGCGGGGGCGTGGAGGTGGCCACCACAGTGCGGGGCGTGACCAGCGGCTTCGGCTTCAGGGGGGGCATATGCTTGAAGATGGCCTGCAGGGGGGTGGCCGGGGCTTTGGAGAGGGGTGGAAGACTGATCTGAGGCGGGGCGGAGGCTGCCATCTTCAGGATCTGCTGGATGTCCGCCAGCTCGATGGCCGACTCCCCGGAGATGGGCTTGACCACGATGCTGCTGTCGGGCTGGATGATGAAGCCCTTCTGGAAGGGCTGCAGGGAAAGATGCCTCAGGCCCTCCTTGGTGGCGGGGAGCACCGCAAGGGAGCCGCCCAGGGAGGTAGCTTCGAAGGGTGACAAACTCAGCACGTTGGTGCAGCCAGGGTCCTGAGGTAGTGGGCACTTGAGTGTGTGGAGCTGGATTGCTTGGTTGTCGTCCGGCAGGGGCTCCTCGGCGGCTGCGGGCCTGACGTCTTTGGTGTGCTGCAGGCCCAGCAAGGCCAGGAAGACCTTCTGGTCCAGGGCATCACCGGCCAGGGCATCAGCCTGCAGCTTTTCGCGGCCCTGGTCTACGGGGACGTGGGTCTGCTGGTGCAGGGCGAGTGAAGACAGCATGGGAAATGCCTTGTCACAGGTGTCACAGACGAAATGGTGCTGCTCACTGATGCACCTTCGCAGGTTTGTTTCACACCAGGCCTGGAGGAGCCCGAGGGCAGAAGCAAAGAACAAAATGAAGGTTTAAAAATACATGAAAGGGAAGCGTCTGCTGTTCACTGCGCCTATGCAGCTTTCCCTAGTGGCAGATGAGGATCGGCCTCCCCGCTGCCGCGTTGGCTGAGCCAGGGAGACAGCAGAGCACCTCAGCAGCCACGCCCCGATCTCATGTCTGCAGGTGCCAGGACGATGCCGGGGATTCTGGGGCCTGTGCAAGGGAAATCCAGACTTGCAGCTTGGGAGTCTGTTTCCATTTGTAAAACTGACATAACTGCAACGTACTTTCAGCAGGTCCTTTGTGAGCGGACAACTATGATTCTTATTTTGCTCAAATAGAAAACGAGCCTAGTCTTTTCTTTTGGGGAGGCGGTGGTGAGGCTGGGGCCAGGGGCGAGGGCTTCCTGCACAAGGGTTCTATCGCCCCTCACTCCTGGCCCCATAGCTCACTTTCTTAACAGACACTATGGTGCTAGAAGTATTTATGCAGGTGCTAGTGAAAGGTTAAAACCTACGAATTCGAATTCCAACAGGACTCAGGTGGGGTGGTAAACAAAACACAATTCACAGTTGGAGTCCCAAGAAGGGAAAAAGCGCAGAGGAGCCCGACCACGCTGAAGTTCTTCGAAAGTCAACCCCCAGGGAAGGCTGCCGGCCTCACCCAGGCAGCCCAAGCAGGACAGCCAGGGCCACACGGGGTACTGGAGACTGACCTTAGGCCCTTCACACCGACCCGCAACCCTGATCCTTTTTCACTTTTATCGAATATTGAGCCAGGACCTCACTAAGCTGCCCAGGCTCTGCTTCAGCCTTCCAGGGCGCTGGGGTTACAAGTGTGTGTCACCACCTCTGGCTCCATGGTGAATTTTAAGAGAAAGGGGATTATAAAAAAGATAAAGTTCAGTCGACAACATCTTAAGGGAAGGAAACCTCCGTAAGGGTTTAGTCCAACCAAGTGTGCTTCCACCAGTCAGAATACCTGAGAAATGCGTGGGAATTTCCTACAGGAGAAGTCTGTGAATCCCAAGTCGTGGAAGCCAGCGGGAATCGAGGGGTTGTTCTGGATGAAAGGTCTTCCCATGGCGTCCCTGGGAAGCTGTTTGTGGACAAGGGCGTTGTGGCGCAGCAGTCCTCGGTGTGTTCGAAAAGTGACACAGCAAATGTCACATCTGGGAAGAGGGAGAGACGAGGATCAAGGAGGTGGCCCAGTCAAGGTTTCCACTTGTCTGCTAACTTTACTGTAGCTGTTGCTGCTTCATTTCAACCGAACAAATAAAAATGAAAGAGCAGGAAGCTAGTGTGCTCACAGTTAGCACCAAGAAATCTTCCCGTGGGGCTGGGGATTTAGCTCAGTGGTTCCGGCGCCTGTCTTACAAGAGCAAGGGCCCGGGTTTGATTCCCCAGCAACCACACACAATACTGGGCGTGGAGACTCACGCCCAGCAGCAACCAGTACCACATACCACAGGGCCAGGCATGGTGTCTCACGCCTGTAATCCCAGCACTTGGGAGGCAGAGGCAGGAGGATGGCTGTGATGTGAGTTTGAGGCTGAGCTCAGGGCCAGCTCAGAGCTCAGTGAGACCCTGTCTCAAAAAAACAACAAAAAAAGAAATCTTCCCTTGAACTGACTTTGCATAGGATGCTCTGCCATCTCCGGATATCAAATCTCTGCAGACAGTAAATGCCCCTAGGATCTGAGCCACACTGAGACGCACACTTATGACCTGACCTCGTGGTTCTCAACAGGTCATTACAGAGATTTTCGCTTTCCCCCAGCCCACTGGACTTAAGTTACTGTGAAATGCTTAAAGGGCAATAAAGCAGACATTTCTCTTTTTCTTTTGAAATAGGCTTCAGTAGTTCAGGCTGACCTCCTGCTCACTATGTATATGTAGTCCAGGCAAGCTTCAAATTCATAGCAATCCTCCTGCTTCTGCCTCCCAAGTGCTGGGATTACAGCTGTGAGCCACCATGGTGGTATGTGTTACTGATTGCTGGTAGGTGTGAGTCACCATGCCCAACACTGTTGTAATGTGGTTACTGGGGATCAAACCGGGACCTTACATTTCCAAGGCAGGCACCGGAACCACTGAGCTAAATAATCCCTGGCCCAAAGCTGATATTTCTACAGCACCTAGAGCGACTATGTCAGCAGCTCTGGCATCTGATACAGGTAAAATGATTAAATGGCTACCAAGATGGTGGCAAGTCCCACGCCTAAGTGTTAAATCCTGACATTTTCACTATTGTCACCCTAATACTGTCTGCACTTCCCACATCCTGAACCCACAGTGAGCACGAGGCCCTGCCGTTGGTGTCACCAGCCTCATCTTACAGATGGAAGCATGGAAGCTCTGTGATGCTGGTCTGTGTGACCAGGGTAACCCCGCCAGGAGGAAGCCAAGGCCTAGGCCCTGCCCCCATCCTCACCAACCACAAGGCTGCATCCCTGCCCCCAGAGACGTCCACAATGACCTCTCCTGAAAAATCTGACACTTCATGAGAAAGAGAAAAAAGTCATGACCCTTCATTTAGAGACAGCCTTTGATATCCTAAAATGTTCCGGACCCCAGAGTTCTGGAAATGCGATTTTATAGAACAGCCCCTCTTCACACCAGGCTGAGAACCATTCCACAGTGGCATCAGCACGAGACCTGCTCTGGGCAGGTGGCTGCTGGAGTCCCTCGTTCAGGTCGGCAGCCTAATTACCACTGCTGTCCGAGAGGTAAGCAGCACACACCCCTCCGCACCATACACGCTGTAGCGCAAACTCCTCCTTTGGTTATGACATTCTTGCCTGGAAATAAGGAGATAAAGAAATCGCCCGTGAGGCAGCTGAGTGCACTTTTGCTGAGGTGCTGAAAGACTATGTCAAGTATGTGCTGCTTTATCAGGCCATGGTGGGGTGTACGGGACAGTCTCTTCACGTGCCCGCCTCCCAGCCCCCTCTGCTAACCGGAGACACCTCCTGTCAACATGCAACTGTATTTAGAACACCAGCTTCCCACCAGCCACTCAGGACACCATGCTTTCTGCTGGGCTCCCCGGCTGCGGCCCGGCCCCAGAGAAGGGCTGGTACAGGCAACCTATTAGACCCTAGAGACTAGTAGAGACTGGGCCGCAGGCTCGGAGGGCATGGTCTGCAACTCCCAAGGCAGGGAGTGTCCTGGGGACTGAGTCCAGGGCACAGGAAGCAGCCCTTTACCCAGGGCCCAGAGGTCTGAGTCTGAGGGAGGGAAGCAGCAGACACAGCCGCCCTGGGCCAGGGTCTCTTCTGGCTGGAACATATCCCAGCCCAAGGCTGCACCCTGTGATCTCGGGGGCTGTGGAGCTCCCAGTGCTGCGCGGAGAAAACGTGTATGCTGGAAAGGCTCTGTGTTAGCTTCAGACGCTGTGGGCTCTGTGTTACTCCGTCGACAACATACGGAATAAGGTGACTACACAGAAACACAAACCTGGGCATGGGGACACAAGCCTGTAAGTCTTCCTGAAGCTGAGTGAGACAGGAAGATTGTGAGTTCGAGGTCAGCCTGGAAGGCACAGCAGGACGACGTCTCAAAAGACCAAAACAGGCAAGCAAGTAACAAACAAGAGACACATACTTAAAGTAAGCTTAGGAGCTGACTATTTGATGCAGGGTGATGAGAAGCTCGAAGGAGCTCAGCTCCACACTTCCCAGGGAGCTGTGACTCAGCACTTGCTAACTGTGTCGCTGTGACTTACAGAACCCGCTCGGCTACAGTGTGTGTGGGTTCTGCATTTGCGGGTGCAACAACCCTGGACTGAAACACAGGGAAAATTGCGTCTGTACCAGCTGTGCTTTGTCCCTTCGAAGTCCCACAGCAGGCGGTGCTCAATGACACACGGCAAACTTCCCAGCACCAGTCGCAAGTTCTGTGTCTCACGGAAGGCGGTGAAGCAGAGTGTGCGCACGCATGTGTGTGTCGGTCAGGTCCCAGGCGCAGGTAGGAGAGGCTAGCACTGCGACCTTGGACAGCTTACGTATCACCTCTGGATCAAGCTAGCGGGAGAGCGCCCCTGTGACCTTATTCAAAAAGCAGAGTCCACATCCCACTGCAGACCTGCAGAAATCCCAGCAGGGAGAGGGCCGGCCTGGAGGCCATCATGAAGTGAGCACAGCGACGCTGAGAAGAAGAGCTCTAGAATCTAGAACGTCTGTCGCTATGAGAAGACCCTGCCCAGGAGGTCCGCACCTCGGACGTGCCCCGTCTCTGCACCTGTTTCCTTTCTCACCTGGTATGAGGTCTTCGCAGTAACTTGAATAACAGATAAGGAAATGCCGGGAAACCTCAAGCCCCTATTTCATGTTTAATAATTACTTTATCTTGCCAGGGGAAAAACGAATCTGGAAAGGCTGACTTCCTGGCATGTTGGCAGGCACAGAAATGCAGGAACGTGGAGTTTTGTTTTCCAGGGTGTACTGTCTCTCTTCGTTCTAGAATGTCCAGTCGTCCTGTGTTAGTGGTTTCATTCCGCTGGGCCCTGTGTCCTGCATCACCTGCTCCCTCATCCCTCCACCCTCCAGTGGCGCAGCTCCCAAGAGAATGACATTTCCTCCCTGCCTAGATACCTGCAGGAGCCTTCCGAGTCTAAGGTAGGGTCCAGACCAGTACTTCACACCTCCATTTCCATGGGATCTCAGCCTGGGCACTGTTAACCCTGTTCCTCCACAGAGGCTCTTAGCTACGTTGCCCAGGCTGGCCCTAAAGGATTCTCCTGCTTCAGCCTCCTGAGTAGCTGGGACTACAAGTATGCATTGACATACTCAGCTGCTATTTTATTTATTAAAAAAACCCAACCTGCTTTGAAACCAGCAGCACACCATGTGGTTGGTTAATGGAAGAAAATACCCACAGGACAACACTTGCCTCCCTGTCCTATAAGGCACGCTGTCGATAGATCTTAAAATCAGCATGGAAATCCATCATGCAGAAATGGCGCACAGCTACCCCAAGGCCTGGGAAGGACCTTCTACAATCTTGTTTCTAAGAAGCAGTTCAGGTCACTGTCTCACTGTCTCACCTGGAGGGAAAGCCGTGGGTAGGGTGGTCCCAGGACTCTTCCTCACTCCTATTTCTGAGCTACCTCAACTCTGCCAGGGACTCACTGAGAGAAGGGCTGACAAATATCAAGAGGGTGCAGAACTCCAATTAGAAGGTCATGGCAGAGACGAGGGCTGTAGGTCGACTGCATTTTGCAAGAGGCTTTGACAGCGTGCCCGAGGAAAGCTGTACAACTCTTGATGGGCTGCCTTTCGATTTTCTGGCAATCAAGATGGTCCTACGCTGGAAACTGAGGGTAACTTCTCCAAAAAGAAACCAGCTTTGCTGTCAGTGGGAGACATTTATTTGGGGGACTGTCTCTTATAATATCTCAGGAGGCTAACAGAACTCCATCGACAACCCCTTCTAGAAACAAAATTTTCTCTTTGTTTTGAAATCAAATTGAGTAGATTACTCTCAATTTCATCAGAAATTGATGGTTTTCATCATAAAATCCTCTGACGGATGGCATATGTTCAAGGAGGGTTACAGACGCCTGGCCTGACCTTGGCGTCTAGAGGCTGCTCAATTTGGTGAGCTTCACAGCAGCATTCTCATGGAAACAGTGCTTCTGTACACAAGGCAGTGCACACGATCCACCCAGAAAACACCCCAATTCCAGCACACATTAGCTGAATTTCTCTAAGACAGAGTATGCACTGAAAATCCTGGCACATATGTGGCCCCTGCCCACTCCCTTGACACCCCAGCCTCAACCTGGGGTCCTGACCCAGGCCCCGGATCCATGGCTGGGTGAGGGCACCAGAGGCTCTGGCAGTGGGGGTCTATGGTGCGCGGGGCTCTCTGAACGGCCAAGGGGCAGCAGCTGTCTGCAGCTTATCTCCTCCCTCCCAACTGCCCTCCATACCACTGGAACAGTCCCTGAGGGGTACTGATAGAGGTCTGGGGTTGGAGCGTGTCCCTTGGACGGAAAGACCTCCCAGCACATGAGGGTGGGGCCGTGATCACAAACAGCCTCCCATCCAGGCCTGACACAGGAAGTCCTGCGCGGTAAGGACTGGCTGTATGTGCTGGGGCGGAGCTGAGAGCAGGATGTGTGCTTAACATGTGAGAAGCCCTTGGATCGATCCCTGGCACCACTTGCATGTGTACAAACACATGGAAGTATTCTCCTCTCGTAGCCATAATCCCTCCTGTCCTTCCGCCTTCAGAATCTAATAAGCACTGTCCTCCCACGCTGGCTGTGACTCCTGCTAGGCTGGACAGCACTTGGTGCCGAGGTGCGCAGTGCAGAACCGGCAGCCTCCACTCGTCCTCACGTCACAGCCCCAGCCCAGAAGCCACTGCCTGACTGCTGCCCAGGTCACCACGCACAGGGAGGAGCCGGCCAGCTCCCACAGGCCAAGGAACACTCGTGTAAGCTGAGCTTTCGTCCTTTCAAATCTGTAAAGATTTTAATGCAACAAATGATGTCCTTGTTGATACTTGGGTCTCAGTCTGAGGAGAGAGAAGAGCAGTGAGAAAAGTTACTGCCCAGAGAACTGGTGGGCACCACTGCACACCTGACAGGAAGGGCACTGAGGCACTGTCCAGACAGCACATGACCACCCCCCCACACACCGGAAAGCTCCGCTCGAGAGGGAGCATGTGTGTAGCGTGTGCCCAAGGGGAGCTGTGGCACAGTCACAGAGACAGGAGGTGCCGGCCGAGCCTCCTGGCCTCCTTCCCTCTTCTGCGGTTTTTGTTGGTGCTGTACTGAGGGGGTCAACCCAGGGGCCCTGTTCATCTATTTTTAACTCTGAGTTAGGGTCCTCCAACCTTTCTGCCTCCCAGTCGCTGGGATTACAGGCGCGTGTCGTATCCTCAACCTTCCGGCCCAATAGTTTTGGGATCAGCTCCCACTGCCTGCTACTGTAATACTTTTATCTGTCAGCCACTTTGCTGCCCAGCACAAGGTGAAAGTCCCGAAGTCAATGAAGTCAACAGCAAGAGCTTATCAAAGCAGCTGTCCCAGGAGACCACTCAGGTGTCCCCACGCGGCCTCACCATGCTGCGTAATTCTACAAGGCTTACAGTGTGGTCCTCCCTGCCCCCAGTCAGCAAGAAAGGGCTGCTTTTATCTTTATCTTTCTCATTACATAAAGCATATTTCCGAAAGACCACATTGGCAAATTTTAAACATTAGGAAACTTATTTCTTTAGCTCTCAGGTTTGCCCAGGGACCGAGCAGAATGACGGGCGGCTCTAACACTTAACGGGGTCAGGTCCCTTCGAGCTTCTAAACGCCAGCCTTTCGACACAGTTTACCAGGATTACAAAACCCGAGGCGGGCAGGACTCTAATCAAATGTAAATTGCACTCAGTTTCTCAATTCTGACAAAGTGAAACGAGATGAAAGAGGTTCTTTCTGACAATGAAGAGTCCAGGCGCACCACACTCGTGCGCGCCCAGCCCACTCTCCGTCAGGCAGCAGTGCTCGGGGGAAGCCCTGGAACCTGACTCCCCAGTCCCCCTGGAATGAGGCGCCCAAAATGCCACCGCGAACCCTAACGAGGAGCGCTAGAAGGCTTAAGGTGGTAAAAAGAAAGTGATGTGATCTAGATAACAGTATCAGAAGAGTCCCACTCGTGCTTCTTGAGGTCCTAGGACTGGATTAACCCCTTCTGTTCTCACGTCTTAAAATCTATCTTCCAGATGGGCAGACTGAGCCTCCGCAGCCGGAAGTCACAGAGATGCCGGGCAGCAGGCACAGCAGGGCAGATGCCCAGCTCCGAGCAGGGCCCGCAGCACACTGAAGCCTCGGTCCAGGCCGAGCTGGCTCTTCGGGCATTCCCCGCGTGGCTCCTGGCCGGCCAGCGGAACCTGAGAACACACCTGCCAGGAGACTGCAACTCCCAGGCTGCTTGCCGAGACGCTGAGTCCTCGCTCATTAGTGTTTTCATCGAAAGACTGGCATTCCTTTTAAAAGGGATTTCATGCTTCATTTTTCCTGCTGCCTCCAGAGCCGGGGGAGGGACAGCAAGCAACCCTCCTCCGAGCCCCGCCTGGTGCAGACATTCTTGCCGACCCTCCTGCCGAGCTGCCAGCTCAGGGAACTGACACCCACAGCTGCACTAACCTCTCCAGTTGCTGGGAGCAGCAGCGGTGCCCTGTGACAGCCCTGTGGGGAGACTTCCCACCCACACCTACGATCCTGCCAGGGAGGCGAGTGGGGGGCAGAGCCTGGCGGCCTCCTGGGGGCAGCTGGAGAGCGGGCACAGGTGCCAGAGGCCTGAGGTCCTGCTCTTGGACCTCTGCCTGCCGACCCTAGATGCTGGCACCAACCAAGGTGCACTTTGATTTGGCCGGGACTCGAGCCTCGTACTCCCAGACACGAGGCCTGGCAGACACAGGCAGGCCTTTCCGGTCAGATGACGTTCACCAGGAGGGAAGCTGAGGCAGGATGGAGCCTCTGGTGGTCCCTTAGCAGGTGCTGAGTGCACACAGAGGGCTGAGAACGAGGGGAAAGAACTTCATTGTCTTCTCCAAGTAGGCCTGGGCCTCCTTACCAGAGCCCAGGGCATCTGCCGGGGCGCCTCCTCCCTCATTTCCCATATACTCATTTCTAAGGAAGACTGGAGGGTACTGAGAGAGTTGAGGGCTAAAATCCTCTCAGAGACGACCTCTGATCAATACATGACCTTAGCTGGGCAGCCCCAACCCAGAGCAAACGCAACGAGTGCCGCTGCGTGGGAGCTCAGGGCTGAAGCAGACGCTTTGCGTGGCAGACCAGGGGCCGGCCAGGAGGCACAGTGCCTCCTTCTCCTGGGACTTCCCGCGCTGCCTTCTGAGCAGCCCTCGGCCTCTGGCTGAGACATCCCTGTTTTTCTCAAGCCTGGTCAGATCACAATGAGGACTCAATCAACTGCTGGGTACATTTTAACTGAGCTGATGTCAAAATTACTTATTACCCAATCTCCTTTAATCAAAAAGCTACCTAAAATCACACAACAACTAACTGTGCTCGCACAGTTGCAGCACATATACTAAAATCACACAACAACTCAGGCCAAGTGCTGCCTCTGGCAGCCGCTCCACCGGCACAGTGGCCCCTGGCTCCTGGCCCCTCAGCAGAGCCAGGAAAGAGGTGCTCGCACAGAACCCAAACCCATCGCCTGCTCCTCCTAAATCCACTCTGGGGGCTGCTGAGCTCCTGCAGAAGCTGCGGCAGTGCTCTGTGGACTGGACCTGAGGGCTCGTGAGCAAGAAAGCGCAACAAGCCCGCTGATGCTTTGAATACCTCGGATGCTGAGATCTGCTTTGACCACTGTGGTACATAATCAAGGAAGGCGGTCACAACACTTCTTTCTGCATGGGGCCCAAGCCCAGGGCTTCACGTGCCAGGCACATGCTCACCGCTGAGCTGCACCCTCCCCAGCCACTCTGAGCCTCTGCAAGTGAGGCTCCCGCAGCTCTCAAAGGGCCTGGTCTCACACCCTCCCTCTGCTGATGGCGCTAGCCTGGACGGGCTTCCCACACCCAGTGACATGCTTCATGTGGGCAAGCTCCCTCTGCAACCCTGCTCTCTGGGTCTGTGGGTTTTGGGGTGGGGGTGAGTAGTACTGAAGACTAAGCCCAGAGTCTCATGCTTGCCAGCGCTATATTTGCAGCACTTTTAAAATTTTATTTTGAGATAGAGTTTTGCTGAGTTGCCTAGGTTGTCCTGGAATTTGGAATCTTCCTGCCTCAGCCTCCCCAGCAACTGGGATTATAGGCATGCATCCCCACGGTCTGCTACACCTGCTGTGACACCCTCCCTTCCAGGTGCCAGCACCTGCAGGCTTCACGCTGCTCCCTTGCCCGCCTCTGTGCACCCATCTGGGAAGTGTACAGAGGGGCTGGAGCCACACCGGGTCCCAACAGCTGGGCACTGTGGCGACGTCGTGCCTTCCTTTTGCTTGAGGCTGACACTGCATTAACGTGAAACACGGCAGAGCAGAGAAACATGGACAGCATTTACTCCAGTTTGGGTTTCTGGCACTTTTTTAAGGAGATGGCACCTTGCCAGCCTTGTGGGGAGGACAGCGAGGGGCCCGGGCAGGAGAGAGAGGAGCAAGCAGCTGTTCCGAGTTGCACACTTCCTGTCTAAGCTGGTAGCATCCCACTGTAGCTCCGCTGCCTTTGGGTTTGAAAATGGAGTTGGAGTCCATTTTGGTTTGGGGCTGACAAATAGCCTCTTCCACCGGCCACTGTCGGTTCGCAGCCCAGTGGCCACAGCCCATGCCTGCCCCTAGTCCTCCCAGGTGGTGGGGAACACGGAGCAGAGAGGAGAAAAGAGACTAACTTGTTCTGTCATCATCCCTCTCGTCTCCATATGCAGCCCCACCGCGCTGCAGAGGTCGCTGGGCAGAGGCTCTTCCCACCCCACCGACCAGGGGCTGGCCCGCAGGCCTGCGCAGGCTGAGCTCCTGCTAGGGTGTGAATGGCCGCCGCTCATGGGCAGAGGGAAACCCCTGCCTGTGCCGCCGGCCTGGGGACCACGGAGGCTGTCATCTCCCAGGTCCCGGAGGACCAGGGTGCAGTGCGGTTCTGTTGCCACCTGCCTGCGAACCTCCAGGAAACTCATAGCTCACCAGACCAGCTGCACTAGAGGACCCGGCCTGCCGTTCCTGCTGCATGCCACGCCGTGTTGCCGTGTCGTGCAGGCAGGCGTGGCTCTGCAGAGATCCTCTGAACAACCAGCCCCTCATAGGCCCAAGTTCCCAAGAAAGCAATAAATCAGTAGTTCTGAAGATGGTATCTGCTCACATAGTAAAATATGATGTCTACGAGGGAGCTCAGAAATGGGTGGAAAAACCCGTGGCCACATGGCAGTGATGCCCACAGGATCTGTGGTCCTGTGAGTCTCAGTGTGAGGTGGGCCTGGTGATGGCCTGTCTGGAAGTGCGGGTCCTCAGTCTACAGATCTGTCTCGGCATTCACTCACTGCCCACCACAAGCCTACATCCTCGGGATGCTCCAGACATTAATAAAAGCCCAACTCCCCAAATCTCTCGAAGCCAAAGGACACAAAAGGAAGAGCTGAATGTGTTTCTGTGGCAGATAAAATAGTTAAGCATCAGGCTGGGAAATCACAGCTTCCAAGGCCCCATAATGAGCTCAGGAGACCCAGTCTAGACCCTTCTGAAGGACAAAAAAACTGAGGGTCACACACAAGCTGAGACAGTCCTGGTGGCCCCCACACCAGCCCTGTCTGCTCCAGCCCCACAACCTCAGATGGAGGAGTCAGCACAGACACTTCACAGCACCTCACTCGCTCCCCAGGTTAAACTACACAGATGCTATCTCTCCCCCACTGAAAACGATCAGGCTAACGTGGTTCAGGATAGACGTCTGCTGTGGCCTCTGGTCAGTGTCCAAGCAAGCTTTCCCGTCTAACACGAACATTCTCGAGTCACAAAGAAACGTGTGTCCCCAGATTGCACCCTGGGACTTAGGCACACAAGTGCCCAGAGCCCTGCACTGCCCGGCGACCCTCGAAAAGCCACACGGAGACCTGCTGCTGCCGGAGGACGAGCCCTTGGCTGTATATGACTTTCAATTCTCCCACGGAGAGCAGAGGCTCCCGGGACGTCCTCTGTCCTTCTCAACGCTAACAATCAATGGCACTAACATTTTACACGTGGTGATTCTGTACAGAAAGTCTGCACCTCACTGTTCGTCCAGAGCACAGGACTCTGCCTGATGAGAGAGTGAGCAGAGAGGGTGGGGAAGCAGCCCTGTCCTGCAGTCCCGGGGGAAGATGCCTTCCCATCCCCGTTCTCTGCCTGGCACGACCAAGGGTCACAGATGCTGCAGCTGAGAAGACAGAAAACGGGAGGCAAATAGCAATCGCACTGGACATCGCCTTACTGGCCCGACTGACCTAAACAGTTACTGGGTCGTGGTATCCCGTACAGAGCAAACAGGCTCACAGATGAGTGAAGGAATCAGTGAGTGGACAGACACGGAGCCTGTGGCCACCTTTTCTGACGATCCCCAGCCCAAGCCCTGCCCCACAGTTGGTGCAGTTCTCAGCTGCTTTCCCAGGGTCTCGTGCACACATCCAAGCTCTGGAGTCCTGGCTGAAGAGAAATGAGGCTGAATACCAGAAGAAACAAACGAAGAGCAGCTTCTAGACCGGGTCTAGCTCGTCACTTCTCCTACCTTAGTGGGTTATCTGAGTGGGTCTCCAGGTGAGTCTCCAGTCCGTACTTGCAAACAAACTCCTTGAAACACACTGGGCAGTGAAAGACTTCATCACCTGTCTTGTCCAAGTCGCCCGACTGTCCATCTTCCACCATCTGAAAGAAGAGCACAAAGTGAAGGCATGAAGCCACGGTCTTGCCTGTGGACTTCCAGAGACTCCTACTAACAGGGAAATGTTCCCCAGCCTGAGTATTAGGGACGGGACAGGCCGTCCATTCACTCATTCATGCTTACAGTGGATACTCACTGAACAGCCCATCCACCCTCCCGCCCACCCGCTCCCCAATCTTTCGTCCACTCAACACATACTTTGGGAGCACTTACTATTTGCTAAACACTAGAGATAAAAGGGTGAGGACAAAAGCGACCCCAAAGCTAAGGAAGCTTTCGTTTTTGCTTGAAAGCATATCGAAAAAACATGGAAACAATTTTGGAAGCTCTTCAGTTCATGCCTCAGCTCAGCAGGGGGTGCTCGAAGAGGAAATATACACAGGTATTTCTTTCTTAGCCACTTTATAAAAACAGGGTGGGAAAACACAGGTTAAAAAGCCTCGGGTGGACGTCTGCCAAGTTCCCATACTGCAAAAATAAAGATTAGAGGTTCTTTTGCTGAAAGCTCTATGGTGAGGCATGTCGGTGCCAGGAGCTGAGAGGACCTTTTTAGCAGGTGCTGGGTCTTCTCTCTCTGACTCGGTGTCATGACTCAGTTTTCTCTTGGAGGATAGCCGCCTGCGCTTCAGAGGGGACGGAGGGGCTGCAGTTGTGGCACTGTTGGGATCTTTTTCATGAATCTTCATATGTCTAAAAGGAATACACATATACACGTGGTGAGTTAAGAACAGCATTCAGGGCCACGGATTTACCTCAGCGGCAGAGTGCCTGCCTGGCACGTGCAAGGTCCAGAGTTCAATCCCCAGTACCAAAGAACCCTGCAGCAACCAGTCTAGCTCCCTTATTTATTCTACATTTTTAATATTATTCCTTTAAGCAATGGTCTTTGCATTTTCTTTTCGTAGTGCTAGGGATGGAACCGGGGCCTCCCTTGTGCTTATTAGCACGTAGTCTATCTCTGAGCTACACACACTATCCTACTCCTGGATTTTCATTAGTTAAGGGGCACAGAATACAATCCATATAGGGGCTTTTGCCTTTTTTAAAACTTAATGAGCTCCCTAAATCTCTGTTCAGGCTCCTGTGCGACCCAGAGGGTTGTTCAATGTCTTGCTGTTGTTGGAAGATCTTCATGAACTTGACTGGCATTACTGAGTGGTGAATAAGCTTTCTGATGACCTGTTCTATTTACTCAGACAAAAAGTACTATTTGAAGACACACAACTGTACAGTATAAAGGAGTCCCAACTTCCCAAACTGTTCAGTGGCTTCTATGCCACCAAGTCATAGCTGTGTAGTCTCAGTCTTTCTTGTCTCTGCAAAGTACTTGGGGGTCAAATTTGAGACATCCTGACAGAGCACATGCCCAGAGTGCTTAAGCTCTGAAAGCTTTTCTGTGTTCTCCATGGCAGTGTGTAGGTTTACAGATGGTGAGAGTGACTGGACAGTGCCATGAGTGGGCTGCAGGTTACAGTGCTAATATCAGCACGGTGAGTGTAGGGTACACATGTGGTCAGAAGACCCATGTGACACTTATGTGTCTGTTCCAAAAAGGGAGTTTTAGGGTCCTAACTCAGGTGAACTGTTCCAAAAAATTAACTTCTAACACATTCCTAGAAAAGGTCCTAAAATATAGGAAAACAAAGAATGGCATTGTGAATAATCCAACCCAATTTCTTTATTTTCCAACATAAAAAGGGATTTGTTTTGCTAGTGATAATCATATCATCTGAGTGGGGTTAAACTGTGCCAGATTCAGGAATGCAATGCAGCCTTTTAGAAATGATTATTTTATGATGATTTTACTTGAGGAGTATTTTTATTCTTTGCTAGGAGTGGAACCCAGGGTCTCACGCATGCTAGGCAAGTATTCTAACACCTAACTATACCTCAAGATGTTCTTAAGAGTGGAAAAACAGCAAAGTTCTTGGGTACTCTTCTGTCATAGCTCTCTAAAGAGGTTGAGTTCCGCTTTTGGGGAGTCAGGCCCAGAACAGACATACCGCGCAGCTCAGGAAGCCTGGACACAAGCATGGCACTGTGCAGGGCAGTGACTGGACAGGCTGCAGCCCCTCACACAACCTGAGCCCTCCAGCTGTGGGAGCCCTCCTTCCTAGAAGCACAAGGATGCATAAGGCTAGATACTGCTCTGGAGACCGATTCCAGCATCAGCCCCTGGCCCTCTGCCCTTGACCAACACGCCAGCCACAGCCACCTGCTGGCTGCAACTGCTGAAGATGGGGCCTGACCTCTGAGAACAGGGGGCTCAGAAAGGAGGCTGAGGCCAAAGCTGTCCTCTTAGTGGGAAGAGTGTGGTGGAGCAGGACAGTCTAATGGAGGAGATGAACAAGAGTCACAGATGACCATGCTGAGGACCATGCTACTTCTTGCTCGGTTACTAGGGCAGGATGTACTTAGCTCTTGGCCACCTAAAACCACGAGAAATGAATGATACAAATAGCCTGGTTCTAAGCACCAAACTGTGATTTGAGTCTGTCCTTTCATTATGCTTGGAGTGAAAAAGGTTGGGCCTTTTTCAACATTTACTGCATGGCTCATTCCAATTTTAAATCTTTTGCTTGTTTATTTGAGACAGGGTCTTGCTTTGCAGTAGTTCAGCCTGGCCCTGAACTCTCTATGTAACCCAGGCTAGCCTCAAACTCACAGCAATCCTCCTGCCTCTGCCTCCTGAGTGCTAGGATTGCAGGAGTGAACCACCATACCTGGCACTGTGGTACCAGGGATCGAACCTGGGACCTTGCACTTGCCAGGCAGATGCTGAAACCACTGAGCTAAATAAAATAAATCCCTGGCCCATCACTCCGATTTTAGAAATGTTAATTTAAAAAAAAAATCTCTAGTCCTTTTATATTTTGAGGTAGAGTCTCATCATATTGGCCAGGCTGGGCTCACACTTATTGATCCTCTTGCCTCAGCCTCCCAGAGCTCAGTACAGGCATGCACCTCCTGCTGGCTCTACCTACTGACTTTGTTTTCAACGAGGGTGCCCATGAGCCCTCATCCACACTGCCATCAAGCCTGTACTCACAAGCAGGTAACAGGGGTCCTCACTTTCCCCACCAAGGAGGGGAGGGGAGTCTCTGGATGTGCAGTGATGGCAGAGTGAAAACTGGTGACCCTGGTTCTGCAAAGTGGCTGAGTGGCAGGGATTGGGATCTAAAGACGCACACCCTAACCTCACCAGTCCCGCCTGCGGAAACTCACTGTAACATCCCAGTCACAGAACGAGGGCAACTAATGGATGGACACAGGGCGCACACTAACCACTGTGGAGGCTCAGCATGGCCCTGGCCACCACACTGCCGCTCTTGCGCTGTTCCTTTCTACACAGCAGCCAGTGTGAGCTTCTCAACAGAGCCAGCAGCCCTCCTGCCTCACCGCTGGCTCTCGGGCCAGACCCTTTCTCAGGCATACGCCTAGCCCCGCCTAGCCCCCCGGGAGCCTTCACTCTCTGAGAGTGCCCCAGCGCTTGGCGCTGCTGCTCCCCCGATGCCTGGGAGGCTGTCCTTGCCCCTCAGGCCTTCGGTGCCCGGCTCTAGCACTAGGTTTCACATCTGCAACTTCCTGTGAGGCCACACAGCCCACTCACGAGAAGGCTCGTGAGCAACTCCTGGTAAATTCCTTCACGGCACACAGCAGGGGCTAAAGCTACCACGTACAAAGTCTCACTGTGTAGGCCAGGCTGGCCTCAAACTCACGGCTCTTCCTGTAATCTCTGATTAAGATGTGCACCACCTTACCTGGCTAGAAATATCTGTTGATTCACAGAACAGACCAATGAAGGACAGAAGAATGAAGCAAAGGCAAACTCTCACTCTGACTCCCATCAGAACACACGTTCTCGGGGTCAAGACACTTGAGAGTTCTCACCACGACTGAATGAAGCAACCTTGGTCACTGTAAATAGTGTTATGCCAATGGGATTTTAAGGGGGCAGTATCCCAACAATGGGTGCTCCCGATGAAGATTAGTTTTTCCCTTCTTAGAATTAAATTGCAATCATTCATTCCAAGTGCCATCTTTACCCATAGTGGAGAGAGCTTAATGTAAAAATCAAAGTTTGTTTTGCTCTGCACAAAATCCTGGAATTTTCCTTCAGAGGCATGCCATTTCCTTTCAGTAGGATCAGGCCACACTGGGGTCTGAGGAAGGAATCTGTCCACACGCTGAGAATCAAGAGAAGTTTTCTGCTGTTCATAACAACTACAGGGGTTTTTTTAGTGCTAAATGAAGACAATATTGCAGATAAGAAAAAAAATCAGCCAGTACTTTTTCAAGTGCTGTAGGAATCCACTTTGAATTTAGAAGAGGATGCTCATTTCCAACTTAGTTTCTTCTCCTATGAATTAATCATTTGCTTTCTACAAGCTGAGAAAACCATTTTGTGCAAGTGTTCTGTGGTGTTTGGGACTGAACTCAGGGCCTGTACATGCCAGGTAAGCACTTTACCATCCTACTCCCAAGATGATCCATTTTAGTAAGGGAGGGGGGCCCTAAGACTAGGAAGACACGGGCCTATGCCAGATAAAGCAGGTGAGAGATCAGAATGGCACCCAAGCTACCCGGGAGTCAGGCCAAGCCATCAAACATATCTCCTGCTTTCCCAAACCCAGGAGCATTTTGCTGGCCTTTCTAAGGCACACGGGTCATCAGATTTTAGTCCGTAGGCACCGGTCTGGGCTGAGCAGCAAGCAGGAATTTGGGGAGGAAGATGAGGTAAAAGGGAAGAACGTGCAATGGCAGTGAAGTCCTGGAGTGAACTTTGAACACTGATGCATTTCCAAGGTCAAGTCCTGGTTCTGTACCCAGTAACCTTGGTGACCCCAGTTACTTAGGCTACCTCAGCTTTTATTTGCTTATCTGTGAACTAGGAATAATGCTGCCAGTCTCTTAGAGCTGGTTTCCAGACCAGAGCCCTCCAACCTGCACCAGCACAGTGCGAAGCTTTTACAAATGCAGATCCATGCAGCAGGGCTCAGAAATCTGGGTTTGACACAACTGACGGTGACACCAAAGTTGCTCCAGTGTGAGAACTATAGGGCCTGGCAGAGCTCCCAGGACACCAAGCTGAACCCCACTGATATCCTCATCTATCTCATATGTGACTTTTGTGCTCACTGTCATTGATGATGGAGCCCCAGCTAGGCTGACGCTTACAAAATGGCCTCATCAGCCCAGAGCCATTTCCTCTGAGAAGGCATCACAGGCCCCTCCATGAATAGTGCCCTCCTGTCCAATGGCTAAGAAGCCAGCCTAACTCTAACTAACTCCAGTGGCCAATCTAACTCCCCCAATCTAACTCCAGTGGCCACTGAGGCCATTTCTCGCTTTGGCCTTGAGGGATTTGCTTCAGGTCTCCCAAGGACGGCAGAACCTCCTTTTGTGGAGGAGGAAGGGAAGACAGTCTTCATAATGGGGAACAACAGATGCAGGCTGTGGCCTTCAAGGTTGTCTTCTCATGCCCTTCAGCAGTGAAGAGGGCACAGTGATGGTGGAGGAGGAAGTGTGATGACAAAGAAAAGCCTCTGCCACTTGGGGTCACCTTGTTATACTGTGCAGGGCCCAGTGAGAGATTGAGAAGAGGGAAACCCAGACCACAGAGGATGATTACAAATACAGTAACCCAAGGGAAATGTCACCTGCAGGGAAATGTCACCAGCAGGGAGACAGCTCGTCTGCTAAGACTACCGCAGCTCGTGGCCACCTTTATCTCCAGGGAGGTGGATGTGGGACACACATGGCCTTTACTTTCCAGAGGACAGAATCCAGCTCGGGGGAAGGGACAGCTGGGAAGAACGGCTGACAATCTTGGCCTAGCTCTGAGACCTCAGTTTCACTGCCTGCAAACCTGTGAGGGCAACCCTCCTAAAGGAAGGAGCTGATTACATAAGCACGAAAACGGAGTGAAGTGCCGAGCCACTCATAGCCACGGGCCCGTTATGCAACAGAATCTCAGGTTCGGAGAAATACAAAATCCCTCGGCCCGGAAGGCCAACAAGCTCTCTGTGAAGGATCCTCGAGCCTTGAAAGAAATGGCGAACAGCTCACAGGTGCGCACGACCACCATGCTATGTCCCCAACAGGCAGGCTAATGTTTCCGTGCTCCGCATTCACCTGAGGGAAGGTGTGCGCGTGCATGTGGAGGGGTTAGATGCCGCTGTTAACTGCTTTCCTTAACAAATCAGAAAAACGTTGACAGTGAGTGGGCACACTGCGATGTTTGCTAGCACCAGCTTGCTCGGCCCAAACAGGTTGGACAGGTTGGATATTTAAACAAAGGAGGAAAATGCAAGGTATAAAGCCTGGTGAAGTGGTGCCCTGGAAATGCACCAGCAGCCTCCGGGTTTCAGTCTGTGATCTAATGCTGGAAACGAGGCCCCCAGTTTCGTGTGACAAAACTAAGCCGGACACACATTCAGGACCTGTTCGAAGTTGCCAGGATGCCAGGCCAGGGGCAGAGTGGGAGAGCGGCCAGGGCACGTGGGAAGCTCCCTGCCCTCACCCTGTTGCGGGACCCATCCTTGCCTGCCATGACCTAATTTGCGGCTCCCATAACTGCCCAGCCGTTCAAGTGTGGGCAGGCATGATGCTCCAGATTTTGAGGTCATCTCCCAATTTTACCTGGTAAGACAGAGCGTTTGAAATATCTCAACAACAGCACTACTGACATTCAGGGTAACTATTCTCTTGCCTTCGCTTTACCCCCAGGAAGAAATGAACAAACACCACCTCTGCCAGAACAGAGGACCCGTGTTACAAACATCAGCGTCCAGTCAGCAAATGATAAAAAAGCTAACGAGGAACCAGTCAGAAAACTGAAGAGCGATGATAAGAAAGAAAAGCCCTGGTTGCTGGTTTCCACGTAGCCCGTGGACAGTTCTGTGCGCCAGCTCTCTGCAACACCACTGAACTTGACCAGAAAAGAAAAAAAAAAAAAAAAAGAAGGCACCAGCCACAAGTTGATTTCTCAACTGTTCCCTCAAAAAAATACAAAAAGCCATGCTGATTGTTAAAGGAGTATTAGAGAAGAAAAAACAAACTGAAAGTAAAAGAAAAAATTGTTTTGAAGATGTCAAGTTTAGCAAACCCAAGACAGATGACACAACAGACTATCAATTAAGACTGGTTGACTTTCAGCATGGATGTTTCCTTATTCTTTATTTATCTGAATAATGAAATTATGTGACAAGTCACTCTCGCCTACTCTTTCTCAGAGAATAATGGTAGCTTTCTGCTACTGGCAGATTTCTAAAATGCAAAGTAAAACTTTTGAAAAAGACCACAGAATCTCATCTAGTAGTATAAATGCAAATCCATACCACAAATATAAAAACACCACAGAACAAGCCATTTAGTAAAAGGGAAAACATTCAGACAGTAAGGACGATTTGCACAATTCAGAGAGGGAATTTTGGCATACGACACCCAGCTTCTATACAGAGCACTGTTATCTATCTGGCTTTCAGAATGTGGCCTGGGTTACACCCATTGTTAAGCATCGTGGGTCTATTTCCCAGTTTTGTACATCTATTCTCTGAGCTGGTACACGGAGGGGCTGCTGGGTTATGCATCTTCATGGTGAAGAGAAAGGTAGGCAATGAGAATGTGCTGAGCATCTAATGTGAGCTGGGCAGTTAGTGTTTAATCCTCGTGACAGACCGACCAAAACGCGATCCCCACTAGACGCCAGGAAACAGAGACCCTTGACCATATGCAGACTCTACATCCGCTATCTCCAGAAAGGAAGAGTGAACAGAAGCCTCAGAAGCACCACAGAAATATCACTTATTTAGATCACTCTCGAAATGAAAATAAAAGCAAGCAGGCCTCAAATTTGGTCAATAAGATGTCAAGAAAGGCTAAAAATATTTAAATATAATCCGTGAACTTATTTGATGAAATCTTAATGCTACTAGAGCAGAACTGGTAACTTAAGACATTCTGCTGTGATAAACAGATTTGTGAATGTTCATTTTCCATGAGCCAAAATAAACCCCTCCTCCTAAAAAAAATTCCATTCTCCAGGGAATGGAACTTTCAAGATACAGAGGCCAAAGAGTAAAAGTATGTTAAGAGGAATGATTAAGAAATAGGGGATTATATGAGTGAGGTTTTTTTAGGGGGTAAAAAGTGTCAATCCTTGTTAAAAAATAGTTTTAAAAAATATAGCAGAGGTACACAGATACACAGAGCTAAATAGTGGAAGAACTGCTTTGATATTCAAGTATTACTGTCATGAAACTATCAAATATTCATGGCACAAACACAACATATATGAGATATACATATACATGATGTGTGTATATATAGTTACACAGATGTATGTTCAGGACTGTTCATACACTGTGCTATATATAAACCATTAAAATTTCATACAAACCTCTCAATGATCTTATTTAAGTAGAGTTAAATCCGTTTAAGATCTCTGAGTATCTGGTTTGTCTTTCTCCTTAAAGTAAGATATCTTCACTGTAGATGACATAAAAGATATTTGTGTCTGTCCCACTGGGATCAAACCAGGGCTTTGAGCATGCTAGGCTAGAACTCTACCCTCAGTCCCTTGGAAAACTTTTTTCTCCTTTTTTATAGAAATAGTGCAGGGACCCGATGCAGTGGTGTGTATCGTGGTAATCTCAGCTACTTGGGAGAGAGGCAGGACTGCCTGAAAACAGGAGTTCAAGGCCAGCTCAAGCAACACAGTGAGACCACGGAAGAAAGGGAGAGTGGGAAGCAGGGAGGATGGGAGGGCAGGCAGGAGGGAGGGAGGGAGGAAAGGAAGTTTCCCCAGGGAAACAGAATGTGCAACCAGTCCTGGGCAGGGGCACCCACGGCTTTCTATCCTACAGTGAACTTCCTGCCACATGGACTGGCTTCTTCCCCCTTCTGCACAGGAGCAAGGTGGTAGGTGGGTGTGCGCCAGGTGGTGAGGGACTAGCTGAGCCTTCTGAGTGCCCAGCTCTACCTCTGAGGCAGCTAGTTAGAGGGCGTCCTCAGGAGCCCAGGACCATGTGTGGCCGAGGTTCACAGGGCCCTTTCTCTTGCTGGGCGAAAGGGTAAAGTGACTGTCCTCTTCTCGGGGATGCCGTCCTACCTCTGCTGCTCTTGTGTGACACCGGCCACCTGTTCCAGACACCCAAGTTCAGCCGTGCATGCCAAGGGCTGGCTTAGCCTAAGCATCTGAGAGTAGCATGCTAAATTCAGAGTCTCCATGGTCACATTTGTCATGGAGTAGGTCACATGTCTGTGTAGCTAACATTTTCATCAAGCATAATAGGAACACATAAGCCTCTGTTCATGAAGACTGTCTGTTACCCAGTGGCATCCTCAGGGCCAGAGACTCCTATACTTAGCAATGGTAAAAATCTTGCTTCCTGCATTAGGGAACAAAGCCTATGGCAAAACAACGTGATGTCCCAGGGGTTCCCTCCCCAAGGGCTCCCCTCTAGAGGCAGCTGAAATGAGGACACACCCCTGATATTTGCAAGACAACTGGGCAGTGGGTGGTGAACACATGCTGCCGCCAGCGCCAGCGTCCTCAGCACGTCAAGTATGACACGCAGCCGCAGCTGTCTTCGTCCTTTAAAAGCCTACCATCTGCAAGATGGGGAGCACAGCGGAAACTGATTTCCTGTTTCCCAAGGTAATGATGATCTGCAAAAAAAAAACCCTGTTGAAAATACCCATTTTAGAGCCAGGGATTTAGCTCAGTGGTTCTGGCGCCTGCCTTACAAGTACAAGGGCCCGGGTTCGATCCTGGTGACCACATACAACAATGCCAAGTCTGGAGACTCACGGCCACCAGCAATAAGAACCACATACACCTCAGTGCCGGACATGGTGGCTCACACTTGTAATCCCCGCACTTGGGAGGCAGAGATAGGATTGCTGTGAGTTAAAGGCTGAGCACCCGGCCAGCCGGAACTACAAAAGCGAGACTGTGTCAAAAAAAAAAAAAAAAAATTTTTAGAGACACGCTTCACCCCACAGAAGCTCTGTTTCCATACTGTCTTCCAAATGTCACTTGTGCCCCCGCGCTTTGTAGCATGTTGAAAACTGCAAAGCTCAAAGCTGTTTCCTACAGTTTCCTACAGTTCCCCCAGAGGGCGTGCTCTGGCTCAGTTTCCCAAGTTTGTTTTGGAAGACAAGCACCGCTCAACGCACATTTTCAACGTGGGAGCTGCTGATAAAGAGTTCTGGGAAGGGAGCGGCTGGAGCCACAGTGATGTTTCTGTGAAACGGGTTTTGCACTTGTTCCTGTGTTTAGCACCTAAGCTGTGGGCAAAAAGTCTGGGATGAAAGGTTTTGAACTTCAAAAACACACAAACCCGCAGACAGGGAATTGTTCAGTACATACAGCAATCTGTTAAAAGGATTTCTTCTTACCCTCTTCAAATTTATTCTAATTACATCATTTTCTTCCCCCTACTTAACAAAATATTATCCTTCTTTAAAAGGAATCTTAAGCTGGCCTGTAGTTAGCATATTATGCTACAGTCCCCACTGCTTCGGAGGCTGAGGCACGAGGATTGTTTGATCCCAAGAGCTCCAGGCCAAGTGGAATAACACAAAAATCCCATTTCAAAAACAAAAACAAAACCAACCAAACAGAAACAAAGTTTTTTAAAAGTCATATAAATTTACTGGAGTTAAAAGCAACAGAAATTATGGGTTTTACCAGCGCTAGATAACCACACGACGACCCCTAGCACAGGGGAATATGCTACTTTGCTCTGTGATACTGACTTTACCAACACAACAGGGCTGCGGACAGTAGGAAGGACGTCTATGAGAAGATGGACTGGCCTTGGAAGGACAACCAACACCTGGTCATAAAACGACCAGTGGCCAAAAGGAAGTCAAAGGAGGGCTTTATCAGGAATACAAAAGAATAGCCAGTAACTTGAGGAGGCAGGCCCTGGGACCACATTGTGAGATGCAGGGTCTGCGTCTCTCGGGTACAGAATTCTGGGGCAGATCCTGGAACCACCTCACAGAGCAAACCCTGGAGCACTGGGCACATCCGCAAGAAGGTGCACAGGAAGAGACAGGGCACCATGCTCCTCCCTGGTGCCAGGGACCAATTACAGGCTCTCACCCTGTGGAGTGTGGCCTCCCGAGCAGACCTGCAGTTGTGGAGAGGGGCGTCTACGAACGTGTACTACAGGACGTGGTCGTCACAGAGCGCTGCGCAGTCTGTACTCCTCCAGGGAGAGATGGCAAACCCGAGCGTGGAACTCCATCAGGAGAAGGAGCGTGGAGGCCCAGCTCAGGCCCCAGCTCACCTTGGGAGAAGGCAGGGGCTCTCTGGCTGCTCAGCGAACGGACGCCCGTCCAGCCCCGAACCTGGTCCACTGTCGCTCCCACTGCCTACGCGGTCCTCACCACTGGGCACGATCAATGGCAGTCACCGCTGCAGAGCCAGGACCTACACAGTCGGCCAACTCCACAATTGCTAGCACGTTTTTGTGTTTTCACATTTTTATGATTTTGCTTTAAAGATACAGTTTTGCTGACAAATGAAAGTGGTAATGACTACTGTCACCAACAAGATCCAAATGTCCTTTTAACCTATTATCTGCAATTTTACGTAGAAAATTTTAAAAATGTGATAATTCTGTTATTCTAAATAAATTTTTGCTACTTAAATCAAGAATTCAATATAATCAAAAGCAAGCAAGCAAATTAATAAAAACACATCCAATGCATTTCCTGCCATATGGATGTTTACTTCTCCCTCTGTGCCATACAGAACGATAACATACATGAGCATTTATTTCTGTGTACCACTTGACAAGCATTATCCTAAGTGCTTGGCAAGTGCTAACTCATCCACCGCCACAACCTCCCCACCAGGTGGGGCAGCTCACACTGAGTCTGCACATCAAATAACCAGGACACAGAGGGGCAAGTCCTTTGTTCAGGCCCAGAGCAAGCACTGGGAACACAGCTGCAGAGCCTTAACGTGTGTACCCGGCTCAAAAAGCGCCCCATCTGACCTAGCATGTGCACTTTTTAAAATTTTTGTATTTTTTAGGACAGTATACTTTAAGCCTTCAGAGGCCTTTCAGAAACATTTTTCTATTTGGATTCAACTTAGAACTGAGGTGTGACTAAGCCATTTTGTTAGCGTGCTGAAAAAC